>QLSR01000004.1:277562-322723 GCA_031780015.1 Citrullus colocynthis | reverse complement strand
ACCCCCCCCCCCCCCCCCCCCCAAACGAAGAAGTTTTTCATTTGACCCTTATTCTTTCTAATAGACTAATGTATGAGTATTTTTATCTTTTGGTAGTTATACTCTCAAAAAGTTGGACAAGTTACAATACTTCTTATATGATTTTTATCGTAAGATTTAATGCCAAAAGTTTGTCAGTTTTGTAGTAACTAAGCAATGAGTTAAATTTGGAGGCTTTATATGTTATTAAAGTTGATTTGGAGATTATAATGTGATTTTGAGCCTATTTATATGGTTATATTGTGACTCTATGTATCATTTTTTGTTTTTAAGTGTTATTTGAAGCTTACTTGCATGATTAAAGTGGGGTTTTGAGTGTAAATGTACTTAACGGAATGTTATTGTTACATTACCATCAACATACTTATAGGTGTTGTTATTATTGTTCACCTTGCTATATTTAGTTAAATTCTGAAATGAATGTTTTATTTACTAGGTTCTTGGACAAGGTCATTAAAGCAAGGCAACCCACCAAGGAAGATGTTTATAAAGGTGTTGTATTTTTTATTTTTTATTTTATTTTATTTATTTATTTATTTATTTGTATTGTGCCAACACTTAGTTGTAATTACTAAATTTGTAAATGACTTACCCAAAGTTTGGTTACTAGTGTTGTTGTATATAGTTTCCTTGTATTGACGTTACAAACTCTATTGTTATATATGAAAGTTTTTAAATATATTTGGGTACAAATTTTGTGTTGAAATTGGAGGAAGCACATATGTAATAACATGTACGAAACACAGGTGTAATAACATGTATCATTGAAATAGTTTATTTGACATTTGACAAAAGTCATGAAATGTAGTTTTATGACAGTGGAATAGTGTCATCAATCAGCTCTCAATGACTATAAATAAGTGACAATGTACGTAATTTGATGACTTTTAAAAAGTGTCATGATTAAGATATTATTGACACTATAAATGTGACATTATTTGTTATTCAATGACATAATTTTAATGTCAATATAACGTTTTAATTGACAAAAATAATCAACATTTTGATCATTTATTGACTGCGAAAATTTTTCATTAAAAATAGTTTTCATGACATATAATAAATGTCAATACATGTTCTTTGTTAACTGTATTTAAAAGTCATGAAACTATCAATGATAACTGATTTCTCATGTGTCATACACTTTATATGATGGTGGATTCAAAGACTAAAAAGAAGTCAAGAAATGTTCTAATAACGGTTTTTTAGAGTCATAGAAACCTGTTTTTGTTGTAGTGCCTCCTTATGAGAGAATCAAAATGAAGAATTAAAAGAAAAAAGAAAAAGAAAAAAATACCTACGCACCTAAAGACGCAGATCAATGGAGAGAAGGGAGAGGAACTTGATGTACAAGGGAGAAAGAGAAATCTAACATAGGGGTGAAAAAGGAATACTAAAATATTGTTTTATATTTGTAATTATTCTATATTTATGGCTAATTTAAATTTAGATAAATGTGTACACAACCTATTGGTTTTATAGGCATTGCCTCAGGTCTAGGGTCGAGCAATTAAGCCTTATGTTGGGACTATTCTCCAATATTGTTCTTGAAAATTGTTTGTCATGATCCAATTTTTTAGTGTCGGATTCAATATATTATAAACATTAACTTGTTACGATATAATTGTATGATATAATGTTCAACTTTTACTTGTGAAATACCCACATTACACTTTCCTAATGTGTCTACACCTTCCTCGTTTGACCCACAAAGTTAGATGTCATCAGGTGTGGTACTATTGAGTTATATTCATATATATATATATATACATATATATATCAATTTATATTCCTAAACTTTGGCACTTGTATTCATTTAAATCCTAAACTAATAATTGTACCAATTAAAACCTTGAGCTTTTCATACGTATATCAATTTAAATCTTAAACTTTTAGAAGTGTATCCAAATAAAACATAATAGAGGGTTTAAATTGACATACTTATAAACGCTAAGGGTTTAAATTGATACACTTATGAAAATTTAGGGTTTAAATTGATACAATTATCAATTTGGAGTTTAAATTGACACACCTATGAAAGTTCAAAGTTTAAGTGATGCAATTATTAGTTTAGGGTTGAATTGATACAACCTCAAAGTTTAGACTATAAATTGATATTTGCCCTTATTGTTCATTGCCCCATCTTTTTAGCTTTATAGTACGATACATATTTTTATCATTTTTTAGGGAACTCAGAATCATACATGAGATTTGAATCACAAATTTTCTAGAGATATTCAGGTATAATCACTACAACAAAAATAGGCTTCTATGACTCTAAAAAACAGTCATTACCACATTTGTTGACTCTTTTTTTTAGTCATTTAATCGCCCATCATCTAAAGTATATAGATGACACATGAGAAATCAATCATCATTGACAGTTTCATGACTTTTAGTCACAGTCAACAATAAATATATATTGACATTTATTCTAAGTCACGGAAACGATTTATATGACAAATTTTATACAGTCATTAAAAAATGAAAATGTTAACTTTTTTCTGTCAAATAAAGAGTTACGTTGACTGTTCACTTCTGTCATCGCAAAACAAATAATGACACATTTAAAGTGTCAATAATACATTAACTATGACATTTTTTTAAGGTCATTTAATTACATACATCCCATGACTTTTGTCAGATATCATAGAAACCATTACCACGATACACGTTATTACACCTGTGTTTCCTTCAGTTTTAACACAAAATATGTATGCAAACATAAAAAATAACTTTCATATATAATAATGTAGTTCAAATTGTTAATACAATGAAAGTAGCTAGTAATCAAATTCTAGGTACAACATTTACAAATTCAGTACTTACAACTAAGTGTTGGCATACTACCAAAAAATATATATACAACACCTATTTAAATATCTTGGTTGGTGGGCTTCCTTGCTTTAATGGCATCGTCCAGGAACCTTATAAAAAAAAAAATTCATTTTAGAATTTGACTCAATACAAGTAAGCTTCGATGAACACTTTCAAAAAAATTATGCATATGATCATAATATAGCCACATAAATATATATTATATCACAATATAATCTCACTTTTTAACCTTAATAACATGAATAACCTCCAAATTTAACTTATACACTAGTCTACTAGAAAGAATAAGAGTTAATTGAAAAACTTCTTCGTTTAGGGGCAGGGGGGACAAGTGAAACATAGTATAGTAGGAGCAAAACAAATATATAATTATTGTAACTTGTCCAACCTTTTAGGAGTATAACTACTAAAAAGTAGAAATACTCATACATTAGTCTATTAGAAAGAATAAGGGTCAAATGAAAAACTTCTTCATTTAGGGAAGGACAAGTGAAACATAATACAAGAAATATTTATCACAAAAAAAAAAAAAAAAATCTCCTTAGAACTCAAGCACATTAATCCAATACGAGCAAAACAAATATATAACTTAAATACTCTCAAACCAACATAAAAAGTACCTAAAAGTTTTTCAATAAACAATTTAACTCCCCAAACAACCAAAATAGTTCATATGTGCACTTTGATTATCAAACCAATTAAAAAGTACGTAAATGACACTTTGACTCCAAACACAAGTCCAAAATGCACAACTACGACTTCTAAACTCAAAACGAATGCCTAAAAAGTGTCTAAATGACACTTTGATTCCAAAAACAAGTCCAAAAATGCACAACTATAACCTCTAAACTCAATACCAACTAAAAAATGGCTAAAAAGTGTCTAAATGACACTTTGCTTACAAAAACAACTCCAAAATGCACAACTATAACCTCTAAACTCAAAACCAACCAAAGAATGGCTAAAAAGTGTCTAAATGACACTTTGCTTACAAAAACAACTCCAAAATGCACAACTACGACCTCTAAACTCAAAACCAACTAAAGAATGGCTAAAAAGTATCTAAATGACACTTTGACTACAAACACAACTCCAAAATGCACAACTACGACCTCTAAACTCAAAACCAACTAAAGAATGGCTAAAAAGTATCTAAATGACACTTTGACTACAAACACAACTCCAAAATGCACAACTACGACCTCTAAACTCAAAACCAACTAAAGAATGGCTAAAAAGTATCTAAATGACACTTTGACTACAAACACAACTCCAAAATGCACAACTACGACTTCTAAACTCAAAACGAATGCCTAAAAAGTGTCTAAATGGCACTTTGACTACATAAACAACTCCAAAATGCACAACTATGACCTCTAAACTCAAAACCAACCAAAGAATGGCTAAAAAGTGTCTAAATGGCACTTTGACTACAAAAACAACTCCAAAATGCACAACTATGGCCTCTAAACTTAATACCAACCAAAGAATGGCTAAAAAGTGTCTAAATGACACTTTGCTTAAAAAAACAACTCCAAAATGCACAACTATGACCTTTAAACTCAAAACCAACCAAAGAATGGCTAAAAAGTATCTTAATGACACTTTGACTCCAAAAACAACTCCATAAATGCATGAATTGGCTACCGTAACTGCAGGATAGCCACAACACATTATAACTTAAACATATAAAAAAAGGTACTAAATGCATGAACTGGCTATCGTAACTGCAGGATAGCCACAACCATAATTTTGAACTTTAATTTNCACACACACGGGACTAAATTCACAATAATCTAACTAGAATCCAAATCCCCAAATTCCCTTTATTAATAACCACTCTACTGTACTAATATCCTAATAGCATTCCCAATATTTCAAATCTAAATTTCCAACAACCAGATTGAATATTGAATCTAAAAGGGCTTCAAAACTTTAAATACTTACAAAAAAAAAATTGGCTGAAACAACTTTACTTTCGCTGGACAATAGGTCAAAATTCTTCAAAAACTCCAATCTAACCTTCAAATATCATTGGTAATCCAAATGTTAGGACAAAACTAAAACCAAACTTAATTGGCATTCCATAAATTTAGTCAAATCCACCATTTATGCCACATTAAAACATAATAATATATCCAACACTAAAACACATAGTACAAAAAAACTTTAGTAGTGCCACTTACATGAAGAATAAGACGGCTAACAATTTTGACACATTACATACAAACATAAATATGAACCTTCATATATAATAATAAATTTTGGCAACGCTAATACAAGTAAACTATAAACAAGGAAATTATAAAAACATAACACTCACAATACATAGTACAAAACAATCATCATACTCAAAAGAGATGTTCTTACCTTGACCAATGCCTTAAAACTTAGTTTAAACACTATGAAATAATCTATAACTACAAACAAAGAGTTTAAGACTTAATTAGAAATCTAAATCTACAATAAAAAACTTAATTAGAAGTAAAAAAAATATAAATAAAACTCATAAAGATATCCATGTGGCATATTATAATTAATTAAGTAAAACACGCAACATACTAACATAAAACAAATAAATCCCAAGGTAGAATTATACTTGATGTGCTACTAAAACAAATCCAAACGCTTCTAAACAATAATAACAAAGTATACAAATAAGCTTAAAATAAAACTTTAAAACACACAATATACTTAAGAGTCACGATACAACAACATAAACATAAATAGGCTCAAGAATTGTACTAGAAAATTAGTTGGTTAACCAAATTTTACAATGACAAATAGAAGGAATAGTTCACTTACAGCGCATTGGATATTGACTTCCATTTACTACAACTAGCCTTTGCAACTTGTTTATTTGGCCAAACGAGCACACTTTCAAAAACCTAGGAATCTTCTTCAAAACAACAAAAGAAAAATAGTGCACAAATCTAAAATTACTTGTAGCGGCAACAAAAGAAAACCAAATGTAACAGACAAAAACTTAGGGCATGATGTTCAAAAAAATTTCAATCAATATGCAAAAATAATCATATCTAAAAGTAATCACCAAGCAAAAACAACCAATCTCAACAACATTTCACCAACAAAGACCAAAATCAAGTCACATCCCAAAAAAATTCAATAGCTGAAACTAAAAGATAACATACTTGCGAATGAACCCACCAACAAGATTCATGAACAAAATCGCCCAAATCGGGTGGGTATGGTTGCATGTGGGTGGCCAATGTCTTGCTCATGCAACAAGTCGTGAATATAGTGTTGTTGGTGAAGAAAAAACTCATGGGGGAGGGATGTCGTCGTGCTACAGCTCATCGTCAACGTGGATCTGGTCCGTTTGTGCCATCGTTGTTCATGGTTGCTATTTCTCGGCGTCGTTGTTCATGGTCGTTGCTCCTAACTGATGGTCACCGAAAAAGAAACATAGAGGCCAAACCTTCTTGTCGGGGCGGCAGCAGCGGCGGCGTCGTCGTTCTTCGGGAGCCTTGTTGTCGGGAGCCTTGTTGTGGGAAGAGGATTTTGTGGGGTGAGGGTGGGGAAGATGAAAGGAATGAGTGGAGATTTTTTATTTGTTTTATGTAAAAATAAAAGTAAAATGAAAAAGAAAAAAAGAGAGAAAGTGAGAGGAGGGAAAGTAAAAAAAGTCAAAATAGTAAAAAAAAAATCTGAAAATTCACGTCTTTTCCCGCCAAAACCGTATTTTTCATTTTCTTACATTTAATGACTGTTTTTTTTAGTCATTAATTAATGACACAAAAAAACAGTCATCAATTCCGACAAATCCGACAAACTCCGTTTTTTCCCGCCAAAAACGCGTGATTTTGGATTTAATGACTCTTTTTTCACTTTCTCCTTTATTTTTGGCACTGTACAAGAGTCATTGAATGTCAAATTTGTTGTAATAGAGTCAACAATATATATATAGCAACAATTACACTTTCATTTAGAAAAATAACAAAACATGGAATTGTTTTGAATTATAGCAAAATGCCTCTCTTGCACATGAGACATTTTTTTTGTTAATCGTGAAATGCCCTCAATGATATCTTCTATTACACTATAATTAAATTGTCTTCCTATATTATAGCCTAAAAAATCTCCCTCATTTTTCAATTTTGAGATGCGATCAAATATTTTTTTTTTCAAATATAATATTAACATATTTGAATTTTTTTTTTTCTTTAGCAGATTTTCACCTAAAATCTTGGGAAGTGTGCAGTAAACTATCCCCCATTCTCATCTTCTTCCCCTTCTTCGTTAGTCCTACAGTCGCTTGACTCCTCCATCACGTCGCCTCCTGGCTCAAAACCTTGCTGCATGCCACCATCATTCATGACCGCATCCTAGTCGGGCTGCCCAGCAGCTCGTCAATGTGTTCAGCTACTCATCATCGGTCGCACCGCCCAGCTAGTCGTCTGCCTTTGGTTCGATCTACATTTTGTCACTTGTTGTTTAGTTTGCCAACCTCGATTGCCCCCTTGTCGTTCTTTGTACTCTACTATAGGTAGGTATTGTTGCCCTCCTCTCCTTTATCTCTGAATTATCCCTCTCTCTCATGTGGTCTCTCTAGTTTAGTTAGTAACTCTCTTTTATCCTATTAGAAATTATAAGAACTCAATCAAATGGTGATTATGCAAATTCTAGTCATTGGCGGGACATACCACGATGGAGGCTTGACGAGTCAAAATAGAGATTGTAAATTCAAAATTGAAATATGAAGAAGAAGAAAAATAATTAAAGAATAATTACTTTTTTTATTCTCAACAATTTCAGTCCCTTAATTATCAACTATTCGTAGTTATTATTTGCTTATTTCTTTTATTGTTCACTCGTTTTTCTTCAACAACATATTAAAATTACAATGTAATTAACTAATGAACATCATAAAATTTTCAATCGATCATATCAATTACAATGTAATACAATTTTAATAATACAAAAAATTTAAAAATATGCTTCAAAGTGATTTCTTCAACAACATATTAAAATTACATTGTAATTCTTTTAAAATATCTTTTTAAAAAAAACAACATGTTAAAATCACATATCTTCATCTAAAAATCAAATATCACCTTTTTTAAAAAACAAAATCTCATATCTTTATCTTGTTTCATTTTTTTTCTTTTTTTTTTTTTTGACATTTTTTTATCTCGTTTCGATTTTAAAATCTCATAACTTCTAATCTATGTCTCTACCCCGACCTTCACACCATTGCCTAACTGATACTGCTTGTGCAAGTTTCTTTTCCCTCTCATAACCATCTCATTCTCCAACTTCTTATCAGATCTCACCTTTTCACCAAATTTTGTATTAGATCTCACGTTTTCACCAACTTTTGTTGTGTTGCAGAGATCAATATCAGGCATGGTAGAGAAAAAACAAGATCCCTAAGGTTTACACTATATATATATACTTTCTTTTTTTGTCAATCAATCTTAATTGCAAGGGAGGGCTTCTTCAATTTTGGAGTTCCAATAGGGCTTTTTTGTATTATTCATGAAGAACAGGCCAACCATTTATTTAAATGTTTAATCACATTTTAGTTTTTTGGGAGTTTGGATCATATCTTAGTTTTTAGAAGGTTGAATCAAATCTTATTTTCTTTAAATACAATATATTTTAAATACCAATAAAATCTAGGTTATTATGATTTTAAAAAATATGTATTTTGGGAATAAATTAATTGTAGATAAAATTTGGATTATTTTTGTAATCTAATAATTAGTAATTAATTAAATTCAAATTTGTTTTGCTATTTTTTCCAACCTAAGTACATCTTGCTATTTTTCCAAATGAAAGTTTGGAAAATGTTGTTTCTCTTGTTAGCCCAACTTTCTAATTATGTCGTTTCTCATCATAGTTTCCATTTCTTTACCAACAATAATTTTTTTAAAAAAATCATTTTTTAGCTCTTGTTTGATTTTTTTTTTTTTTTTTCTGAAAATAGATTTTGTTAATAATTTAGACCTTGTTTGGTAACCATTTGATTTTTGATTTTCTGTTTTTGGAAATTAAGTGTATAAGCACTCATTCCATCAATTGTTTTCTATGTTTTGTTGTCTACATCCTATGAGTGCTTTTAAAATCAAAACCAAAATCTAAAAACTAAAAAAAGTAGTTTTCAAATTTTTGCTTTTGTTTTTGGGGAAATCAAATGTCAACATAAAAAATAGGTAAATTGCAATTGTTAGGAAAAAACATAAAGGTATTTGCAAATTTAACAATGGTTTTCTAAAATTGTTACTATACCAAAAATTTCAACCTAATTTTCATTTTTATATTATTCCAATTTTACCCGCATTTGTATATCAATAGGTATATCTGATATACTTTATATTTTACTACATCAGTCAACTGATATAATCTATATTTGTTATATTAATTAACCAATATACTTATTTAAAGAATATAATTTATATACAACTAATATACCGTGACTTTAATTGTATTATAGTTGATACTGTTTGTTTGAATATGGTAAACATTATTTTTAATTTTTTTTCATTTTGATATAAAATTATTTTCACTCAATTAATTTAATTTTGATGGTGTAAAAGGTTTTGGCGTTAGTTGTGTTATGTTTTCAAAATAGAACATAGATATAAGAATAATATATTTGTAGTCATTAAAAATTAATTTCATGTACATTGTTAGTATATCAGTAGTATATCAACACTCATGATCTAAATATATTTTAAGTATAGTATTGGTGCATCAGTAGTATATCAATACTCATTTATTCAAGTATATTAGTAGTATACCATCAGTAATATATTAGAACTCATTCTAAATTAAGTTCCAAGTATATATACTATTAGTGCATTCATAGTTTATACTGCATATCAAGTATGAGATATTTATTTAGCGATATAACTAAAATAAAATATATCATATGAGTAATATATCTAATATACACTATATCAGACTATATACCAATGATGATATTTATCACAATGATAAAGTCTTAAACCTAAATTGAAGTATATTTGTAGTATATGTCAATTATATATAGGTTTATGATTGGTATATTTCATCTTAGGTATATCATTATACTTTAATTTAGGTATATCATTTAATTGATATACCTAGCTAAAATGAAATGAAAACATTAGTAGTATAATGACTTTTTGGGCTTTTCACATTTAGTAATTAGGTTGGTTGGACGTTTTTGCTAATTTTGCAAACTAGAAAACAAAGAGGCACGAACCTAAATTTATGTAATACTTTTTGCTAATACTATACTTGCCTCTAGAAACCATAAGAAATTATGAGAAAACAAACACAATTTAAAAAAAAACAAAACAAAAACAAAAAACTAACCATAAACCTCATTTAGTAACCATTTGATTTTTTTATTTTTGGTTTTTTATTTTAGTTTTTGATTTGGTATCAAATTGGTTTTTTTGTTTTTACCATTTAAAAAACGCCATGGAAATTTTCCAGTTGACTCTCAAAATAAGCATATATTTTAAATATGATATGTTATAGAATCAAATAAAACTAAACAAAGGCCACTATTTTATTTTAAATATGATAAGTTGATTTAAAAAAAAGATGCTACAAAATGAAACTAAATAAGGCCATTATTTTTTTTCTACTTGTAGAGAGCATTTGTTCCTGTGATCTTGTGTAAGATAATAGACAATGTATATTCAGTAATGCAATTGGCATAAAAGTAGATTTGTGAGGGCCAAACGAAATTGGAATTGATCCCTTTATTCACATATGGATACCAAAATCAATGGAGGTTAAATAATTGATACATAAAATGGGAGAGAATAAGGTCTTCCACTGATTCTTTATCTAAATTAAGCACATGGGGCTTCAGAAACTGAATGTATTTTGGTAGATTTTAATTGTTCAAAGCATTATTTTATTTTATTTTATTTTTATCATAGAGATTTAATTTATAAGTACTATTTCACTCTACATCTTTTATTTTATTTTATTTTATTTTTGGTTTTTCTTTGAAGTACAGTAAGAAATTTGAGCTAAGCCAGTGATTTTATTTGTTTCCTTTAAACCAGTAGAATTAATTCCCCTCTAGTTTATATTCCAAAAAAATAATAAAAAGAAAATAATCCTTTTTAGCTTATTGTATATTTAAATTAAAAAATTATTTTTATTCACTTTTTTTTTTTCTATATTCAAATCTTGGTCAAATTTATAAAGATGAAATATTTTATTTTATTTGGTTTTAACAGGGTTTTTGTACAGATGAACTATTCCCTCACGTCTTTTATATTTTGTAACATACTCTCCCCACAAACTTATGATTAATAACCTTTGTATCGCGATAGAGATGAAAGACCCAGCCCGATTAAGCTCGAACCCAATTTATAAATTAAAATGCGATGAATATTTAGACTTTGTGTTTTTCCAAAATTGGACCGCGATAGGGTTGCCACCTCAGTATATATATACTGGAGTTAGTGAGTTTTCAATTGCAAATCGAGTTAGGGCTTAATTTGACTGTGCTTGGCAACCCTATTGCGATCCATTTTTATTTAACATTTCGGAACACTTTTAAATCAATCATTGCGCTTTTGAGTTGAAATTAGGTTAGGGCTTTGGAAAACTTATCGGACTAGAAGTCAACCCTACCATAATCCAATTTTGAAAAACACAGTCTAAATATTCATTGCGCTTTTGATTTGAAATCGGGTTCGAGTTTTGGAAAGTTTATTGGGCTGAAAGTCGCAACCTTATCACGATCCATGTTTGGAAAAACACAAAGTCTAAATATTCATTGCATTTTAATTTATAAAACGGATTCAGGCGTAATCGAGTTGGGTCTTCCATCCTTGTCGTGATATTAATATCAGGGCTTGAAGTGCACTCTGACGTAAACAAAAGGTTATAAATCATAAGTTTATAGAGGCGGGTTACAAAACATAAAGGCACAAGAGAATAGGTCATCCATACAAAAATCTTTAGTTTTAACTATATTTGAAAGACCCTATTTCTAGCAAAAAGTTTTGTCCTTTCTTTTCCTTAAAAAGTAATTTTTTATTTTATTTTTATTATTATTATTATTTTTTTGGGTTTGTAGATCAGTTTTTTAAATCCTAGAACTAAGACTGAAAACTTGAAAGTGAATTGGATTAAGAATTCTATTGTTCCTTTACAAAAAGTGAAATCTACATTGATGAAATTGTCAGGAAAAGAGCAGGCCCAGATTTTAAAAAATACAAGTGTTGAAATAAATTTCACAATTAAGTTTAATCTTTTTTTAGTCATGTATACTTTGAATTTTTGTTTTTTTTTTTTCCCTATACTTTCAAAATATCTTATTTTAGTTTTTATACGTTATTTTGGTACTTGTACTTTTAATATATCTATTTTGATCCTCATACTTTTAAAAAATGATTATTTTGGTGCTTGATGAGAAATTTTGGACCAATCTCAAATTGTCACGTCATTTCTCAAATTAATGATGAAATTACAAATGATCAAATTTGGGGCTTAAAAGTCGATGTGTGTCCCAAATTGAAATGGTAGACATAAGTTGATAGATCCTTAGGATGTAACATGTTTTTGTCGTGATCATTGAATGGAATAAAATAATTTGGTTCAATTATGTATTAGTATATGAGTCTAGGTAAAATTAAGCTGAAAAATAGGCCTAATCTGGCCCAAAGGTCAACCAAAACCCAAAGGCCAAGTCCATGGACTAAACAAACTCAAGCCCACTTACGACCCATGGAAACTCAATAAATTAGAGCCTTACCCTTCATTTTTATGGAGAGATTGAAAGAATTAAAGATTGAAGCTTTGAAGCTCTAAAGACTGAACCTCTCAAGATCTAAAGATTGAAGATCTCTGGATCTAAAGACCGAACCTCTCAAGTTTTGAAGATATGAAGACCGAAGCTCTCAAGTTTTGAAGAACTGAAGACTAAAGCTCTTCAAGCCCTCTAGCTCTAAAGATCAAAGCTCCTAGGCTCTCAAATTCTGAAGACTAAAGCTCTCAAGTTCTCAAGCTTTAAAGACTAAAGTTCTAAAGTTTTGAAGAACTGAAGACTAATACCATCTAAAGACTCTTTGAGCTCCTAAAAGATTGAATCTCACTTGAAGACCAGAGTCATTTGAAAATACAAGCATTCTTCCAAGACTTCGACTTCAAGAACATCCACGTGCTCCTCTTCTTCAAATCAAGTATATACGTTCAATAGAGGGAATCGGAGGATGAAGTACTAGAGATTGAACCACGTCCACATAAATCAACATAAAAAACAAGTTCAAATCCACAAAACACATTTATCCTAAAACCTTGTGCGAGCACTTGGTCACTTGTTTTTTTTGTGATCACATATTTTGCTGCAATTTTTAATAACACATATTACACCCTATAATATAGCAGGTACATATTTTTCTTTTCTAAAAATAATAATTGATACTGATTAAATTATATTTTCCTCTAAAGTTGACAAGAAACATGAACTTGATCAGATACGACACAACACTAAAATTTCCCTCCAATGAAAAGAAACTAGAGTTGAGAAGCAACATGACGAAGGAGAGAGACATTGTCAAACTCTAAAGAAAAGTCAGGAAAAATTTTATCCATTTCTTGACTTTGAAATTGCAGACATGCTGCAGCAACTTTTTAAGAAGCAACTTATTCAATTGTCGGAATGCGAACGGTTGGAACAACTAGGGAAAAGTGTTAAAATGCTAACTACTGCAAGAGTATCACCGAATCGTTAGCCATTCGATTGAAAAGTGCCTTGTGTTGAAACAGTTGAATCTAAGGTTGGCTCCTAAAAAGAAAATCAAGCTATATTAATGATGAAATAGCTTAGACATACCACACCACAATAGCAGTAAATCTAAATGTCCAGCCACTCGTGGTATTTTATGATCAAGTAGAAAGCCTGATGGAATTTGAAACCTTTGAGCCCGTAGTTGTTCGGTTTCGGTAAGAGAGACAGTAATGAAGGATGGACTGTGACTTGTCGACAAAGAAGATAGTCAAAGTCCACCAATAAGAGTTGTGCTTCTATCAAAATTATAGATGTGGGAGCAAAACTTAAAAGAAGAAAGGAAAAAGAAAGCCTGGAAGACGAAGCTCATTCAGGAGGAAGGTGATAGCTTTCTTCGACATCAACGACCAATAACGCTGGCAGAGTACTGAGGGTTTTGGAAAATTATTAGGAGTGCAATTGTCTCACATCAGAAAAATTGAAGAAAGTGACGAGCTCCAAGCATTATAAAATGAGTCTATGCCTTTAGTTTCAAATTGTCCCAGTTAGTAATACTTTAAACTTAAGTGTGTTAACTCTAATTAAATTCCCTTTTGTATTCTTTAGTTTGATAATGAGAAAAAAAAGTTTGAGTAGTATAAAACTTTGAGAGAATGCTCTTGTGATTGTAACAATTTTTCACATAGTACATTTCTTTTTGGTGAGCTGTGGTTTTTCTCTGAGTTTGGAATTTTTCACCTAAATTCTTGTGTATCTAGTTTTATTGTTTTCGTTTAATTTCTTTGTTATTTTTCTTCGTTTATATCCTAACCTTCTTAGCATTAAGACTTCACTAGATTGCTAAATTAAGTCGCCAATTTAACTTAACAATATTTAGTCATAAAATCAAAAAAAGAAATGAGCAAGCAAACATGATATGAAACTTTGGCATATATGATCAAGCCGTAAATCCCTAGGGCACCCACATAGCTAAACCCTTCAATGAATTTAGCTCATTTTAATGAATAAATGAGATGCTTTCATTGCTTCCAAATTCATAAATACAAAATGAATATGAAAAGAATAGATCTAACAAGAAGAAATGAAAGTAAGTGTTGAAAATACCGTAAACACTCCATGGATGGGTACTTCATTCTCTTTATCTCCCTAGGAATGAATTGTCCTTTTCCAAGGATCAATATTTCTCTCTATACATCCTCTCACGAGGTAGGGGGTCTAACTCTAGCTTTTCTAAAGGAACTCCTGTTTCTTGGAGAAGTTCTAGAATTTTGAGTGAGAAATCTCCTTTAAGTGACTGAATTTTGTGATGGAGGTGAGGTAGCTGCTTGAGAAGTAGGCTTCCCTTCCTTATATAGGCTTCAAAGGTGTTAGGTAGGGCCAAAATTCACGAATCTAGAGCTTCCTAGTCAGTTTCAGCTAGAGGTGATCATTAGTCAATCAACATTGAAATAGGGCTCAGACCGACGCCGACCATCGACATTTTGGTAGTTATTATTCAGAGTTGGTCAATTTTGACATAGTTCGTAACTCCGAACGCCAGCTACTTGGACGGTCGGGTGATTTCTGAAAAGATTGAATCCCGAGAGTGGAAGCGATTGATCACTTTTGTCTTTGAAATTGGGATTGGGAAAAATAAAATCAATTTTGAGAAAACTGGATTAAACATACTAAAAAAAAATATGAGTAAATTTATCTCATGAAGAACAACTTTTCTTTAAGAAAAACAGTGACATTTCTCTTGTGAAATCCTTCAAGAACACCACCAATTTGGCAATCTTGCTATGTCTTAGGGAAAGATCAAAAGATTCTAAGATGTTTCCTCATTTTGCAAGGAATTGAGAGGGAAAAAAATTTGTGAGAGAGATCTTGAGAGAGAACAAAAAAAATGGTCTTCTTCTTTCTTTGATTCTCTCTATTTTTATCACGTTACAGCGAAATGATGTGAGGAAAAATAACTTCCCCTCACCCCATTCTCCTGAAAAAATGCAGGGGAGTTGTTTTATTTAACTTATTATTATTAATAATAATAAACTAATTTAATTTAAATATATATATATATATATATATATATATATATATTAAATCATATTTAATATATATAATATATTAAATAAACAATAATAATAATTAAGTAACATTTAATTAATTAATTTGAAATAATAATAATAATATAAATCAATTAACAATTAATTAACTAATATTAAATTGCATTTAAGTTATATCAAATGCATAACTCCTTCACAACCTATAATTTTAATATAAATTCAATTCATATTAATTTTACTCTATAATTTTAATATGAAACCTATTCATATTAAATTAATATTTGAATTTCATCCAAATATTATTCTCTCTTATATTGTATTGTTTTAATTATAGATCATATTTATAATCAACTATATACATTATACTTTATATGAATCCTTATTAATATAAAATTTCCTTTAAATAATTCAAACAATTCAAATTATTCCAAAATTAATTGATCCTTGTTTTACCCTTAGTGAGCTAGCAAGAAAACCTAATAAACTTACAAATTAGAAGCTCCAGTGATTCGAGATTAAATTAATTAAACTCTTTAATTAATTAAATCAACTTTTATTAACTATGGGTCACTCCACTAAAGACCCATGGCTGCATTCTTTGCACTATAGATATATTTTTGTGTCCATGGATATAACCAGCCATCAATAAGTCGATCCTTCATAAATTGCTCGTAATTACAGGTGGGTCCAAATTACCATTTTACCCTGTAATTACTTCTTCCTCCTTTAAGTCCCACAATGAACAAATTGTTTATAGTCCTACCAAATCCCTCTCAGGCCAATGAGAGGGAGAGGCCCCATGTTCAAGACCCGGAGTCACTAACTAAGGGAACAATTTATCTACTTTCCCTGAAAGCGGGAAAGAGTAAACTCCATCTTGTGTAGCTATGTTCTCAGCTCTCTACTCAGACAAATCCCCAATGTAGTAGGCATATTGAGTCGGCAACTTAGGCTACTCGCACTCATACAAATCAAAGGATTATTCTCATATCCAGGAGTCCATAACTCACTCAAGATTGAGATCGAGTTATCTACGATCATCTTCAATTAACGGCGTTATAAAGAAAGACTAATCATCTCATGATCCAGTCTTATACAAACTCTTTATACATGATAGCCCCACTCACATGTCTCCACATAAACAATTTGAATTAAATCATTTGTAATACTTACAACTCTTATAACAATTACAAAGTGGGTCATATCCACAATGTTACGAGGATAAGTTACCCAACCTTATCCATATACTGCCGACCTTTTAAGTTATTACTTGAACACGATCTATTTATATGTCTACCACATAGTGTTCAAGTTACATTAAATAACTTAGGATATTTGTTTATTGGATTGAGTTAATGCGATCTAAATGTCAAACAAAATACTTCTTATTTTATTAAATAAATAAATTATCATTTACAATATACAAACGACGAGATCCACAAGATTTTGGATATTAATCCCAACAAGTTCTCATTTATCCTAAAGCTAGTGAGGTGTACAATGTAAATACAATATAAAGACACCATACAATAAACTAGAGCACATATATCCGGTAATTTCTTCGATTTTACGCATCCAAGGAAGAGGAGATGAAAGATGAGACCTAAAGACACAAAAATAGTAGTAAAAGATTAAAACAAACAAATAAATAAATAAAAGTAGAAAAACTGGGGAAAAAAAGAGTGAAAAAATTGAGATGAGAAACGAGGGAGAGAAAAAAAAAAGGAAGAAAAAGGATAGAAATAAAATAATTTTTTTAAACAACTGAAATTTTAAAAAACTATAATTTCTTTTTCAAATAGGTAATGATTGCCTATTACCTATAAAGTGGAAAACCATGGTGGTTTTAACCACATATCCCCCTTAGGCCAGCAATCACCACGTTGGGCAGTGCATTGGGCAGAAGAGCACAATGATTTTTTCTCTTTAAAATAAGCATATCAGCGGTGCCGAGCTCTATTTTGGACTCTCCGGCCCACCGACCAGACATGGTAAAAATTCGACCACTAACCTCGGTTCGGTGGGTTTTTTGGTTTTTCAGTTTGAGTTGCTCACCCTTGTTTTGGCGTTGAAAAACGGCTGAACACAGAGTAATTTGCACTTGCAGAAGACTGGCCAACAATTTTGAAAATTAAAATTTCGAGTAATTCGCACTTGCAGATGACTGCATCATATTTTGATGATGTTGTCATATTTGAAAAACAGCAAAAAATGAATGTAAAAGTTACTAAAACAAGCTCAAACTAATAAAAATGCACTTTAAGCATACAAGGACGGAGCTTTTATTTGAATATTGTAGTTGGTAAAAAAAAAATTTGGAAAATATAGTTGTTTGGAAAGTATTTAGAAAAATATGGTAATTTTGGGTGGAGAGAGAAGGTGGAAACTTCAACCTTTGACCAATAAAGGTCGAAGTTTCAACCCTCGACCAACTCTCGACCAAAACGCTCAAAATCTCGCTCCAAATGTCGCTCTCTCTTAGACTCTCTATCAGTCTCGCTCTCGCTCTCGCCCTCTCTCTCAGCTCGCAAACTCGCTTTCTCTCTCAGACTCTCTCTCGCTCTCGCTGGGTCTCGCTCTGGCTCTCTCTCAGTGTCGCATCCCGTCGCCAGCTACTACCTACTCGTTGGCTTTTGGAGAGATTCGCTGCCGCTCCACTGGTCGTCCATCGCTGCTGATGGTAGGCTTTTGCAGAGATTCGCTGGTCATTTGTCGATCATCTGCCACCGCTATTCGCTGTTCGTTTAGTCTTGTTCGTCGGTCGTCGTCCATGACTATTGGTTGAGGGTTCAATCCTCGACCAATCTCTTTATAAACACAGCCCACTCTTTACTTCACTCTTCTCTCAATGCAAGGTTCAACCCCCATCCGAATCCCATTCTTCTTCTCCACTCCCCACTCTTCTCCCCCTCCAATTCCATTCTTCTTTCTCACTCCCCTCTTCTTCCAATTCGGCCATATATTACCCATATTATTCAAATTTGATGCATATTCCCCATATTATTCAAATTTGATCCATATTCCTCATATTATTCAAATTTAATCTATAAGCAACACATCCTAACCTATACTTAAGTTATGAAAGATAGTAAATTTGGGTATGTGTAATGATAGGCATCGGTAAAGAGCTATGCGTTGGAGACCAGCGAAGAGAACCATGGGTTGACAGTAAAAGTTAGGCGCCGAGGAAAATTGACAAGGGCGTGACGAATCATGCGGTTAACAGAGGCGCCTTGGTTAAAATATGAAATATGTTTAAGTGTTCAACAGAAACTCCCAAGAGATGCCATGCATTGACGGGAGAAGTATACTTGTGCGTTAGTGATGGTGGACCATGTGTCGAAGAAATCTTCTACTATGCGATGCGGTGACTGACGCTAATAGCATAATGTGACGAAAGTATTGTGCTGCGC
Source organism: Citrullus colocynthis (assembly GCA_031780015.1). Lineage (NCBI taxonomy): Eukaryota > Viridiplantae > Streptophyta > Magnoliopsida > Cucurbitales > Cucurbitaceae > Citrullus > Citrullus colocynthis. The sequence continues at coordinate 303,680 of QLSR01000004.1, read as the reverse complement.
TAAGGAATGATCGAGAGTTGGCGATGAGATATCATGCGTCGAAGAGAAAAGAGTACCATGCATGAGGAAATGGTGTAACGCATGCATGAGAGGCGCCTGCGTCAAGTCTATGGCGCTGCATCTGGAACTTCAATGTGTGAATGGACTTGGGCAAATTCTTGGGCCGGCGTGAAGCTTCTAGACAAAGTAAGTCGGTCAACTGGGTTAAAGGATAAACCCGACCATTTAATTATTATTTTAACAAAGCCAGAGGATTAAAACGGTGTTATTTCATAGCTGAAGGGTCGAGGAGAGTGAGAGAAGAGGGATACAGAGAAGAAAGTGAGGGTTTCCACCATTTTTGAAGGAGAGTGAGAGAGCAGAACACTTACCTGCTGTCGAACGTTTAGAGCGAGGCGTGGTATTTTGAGGATATCTCACTAACGAGGACGAGACTTTAGCTGAAATTTTGAGGTAAGCAAGTTAACTCATTTCTTAACAACTTTCATGAGGGGCACTTCGATTGATATAGCTTGAAATCATGCGAAAATCTAAAGAGAAGCTACTGATGCAGCTTTGCTGACAAATCTGGGCAGTATGGAGGAAAGTCGTTATATCTGTTTAAATGGGAAGGAGAAACTCCATGAAATTTTGAGGTAAAACAAAACATTCCTTTCTCTACAAGTTTGTAGAAGGAAAGAAGTCTTGATTCTAATTAAAATACATGATTTTGAATAGCAAGAAGTGAAATGAAAGAAGAAGATATCAAGCTGTCTTAGAAAACTTGGTGGAGACGGCAGGACAGCCTTGCTCTAAACGCAAGGGAGAGACAAGCCAGTGAAGAATTGGCCAAGTTTACCTCCTAAGGCCAAGAAGAGGTCGGGAAGGCGTATAACCCATTTGGGACGAAGGACAATTTGTGAGTGGTTTCTATTTTCTGGTGCGTAGTGATTTATGATATTGATATGTTATATGTTTGTGTTTATAGTGTGCATACATGTTTCTTTGAGATGTCATGTGACTATGTGAATGTTTGAAAGGAAGTGATGATTATGTTAGGTATGAGAGCCCAATGCCGAGGGACTATAAGTGAAGGCATGTGGGAAGATGATATCATATACTCAGTGCTGAGGGACAGGATATGAAGGCACTTGAGTGGAGAAAAATGGACTCCATAGCTGAGGAACCATAGGCGAAAGCATATGGAAGTCCAGTATGAGATGTGTGGCTTAGCACTGAGAGACCGTAGGTGAAGGTGCTGAAATAATAAGAGTTTGAATGGTATGCCTAGGGACCAAAGGTGACGGCTTACGGGACAGGTTAAGGGAATGAATGACAATGAATGATGATGCCGAGGGACTAAGGGTGAAGGCACAGGAAAGAGATAGCATGCAAAGTGATATGTTAGTGCCGAGGGAATATATATATATACGAAGCCACGGGAATGTTAAATGCCGAGGGACATGATGTGAAGGCATACGTGCTGAGGAACGTTGAGTGAAGGCACGGGTTGAGTAATTGAAAGTAAAGTGTAATAGGGATATGTATGTGATTATTGTTTGTATTGTTTAGATACGTGATACATATTCTTGCTTGTTAACCACTCACTGGGCTTAGGCTCACTCTTTGTTTTGCTTGTTTGTTGTTGATGCCTCAGGTAGCGAGCGTGATCCAAATGCCTAACTAGAAGAGAACCTCGTCTGGGCATAGAACTTTTGGTGTACCTCCTAGGGACTTGTAAATATTCTTTGTATTCCTACTTCTCGTATATACGCATGTCCATGAGAGAGCGTTGGTGTTTGTAAACTTAATCTTTTAGATAATGAAATTTCTTGTTGAAATGTCCACTTAGTACTATTAAGTGATTATAGTTTCCGCTGATTGGCATGATTGAGCTGTTAGGTTATTGATGATTTAAATGTTTCCTCGTGATATGTATGTATGGTCTCACTCCTGAACCTAGGTTGTAGGGTAATCTGGGTGAGGGTGTGACATAATCCATATTCCCCATATTATTTAAATTTCATCCATCTGAATCTTTATTTTCGCCAAATTTATGAGGATTTTAAATATGTTCTATGATAAGAAATATTTTTTTAGAATAATATAATTTTTTCCCTATTCTCATACTATTTTACTTCTTATTACAGTATTTTTTTGCTATTTGGGAAGCAAACTACAGAAGAAGAGGTACTTTTTTTATTTGTAAATTTTTTTTTTTTTGTTAAGAAAAAATAGATTATAGATTCATATTCTCATATTATTCTATTTTTTCGTAGTTTTGATTGCTGAACGGACAACAAATAACAAAAAAAGATTGATTGTTGTCACTTTGAGGGGAAAAAAAAGTAGGATCTTTGCTGAATTTGTGAGTTTCCTTTCCATTTTCTAATATTCATATTATGCTAGCCATACTATTTCAATCCTAAAATTTATATATTGATGTTATGAGTTTTTTTATATAGTTTAACGTTATTGTTTATATTATATTAGATTTATCATGTTTATATTATATTAGATCTATCATGTTAATATTATATTAGATTTACCATATTAATAATTATATTAGATCTATCATGTTAAAAAATAATATTAGTTTTTTAGTATCTGTTTTTTAATTGAAAAAATCTAGACCTGGTTTAGGGTTAAGAATTTCTTTTAAAAAAATATTAGCTTAAGAATTTTTTTTAGAAAAATAATATTAATTTTGTTTTTAAAAAAATATTATTAGTTTTAGAATTTTTAAAAAAATAATATTAGTTTTGTTTTCAAAAAATTAGTATTAGATTGTTTGAGTATTAGAGTTTATAAGGTTTATATTTAGTATTACAGTAAATTTTTTAATATATATTTATATTTTTTTTTGCATTTTAAACATTACTAATTTTTTTTAATATTAGAGTTTTTAGTCAAATATTTAGTGATGTATATTGTTTTTTTTATTTTTTTAGAAAATGGCAGACAAGTGTTTGAGATTTATGTTGTTTACAAATGGTCATGTGATTGATGGTGTTGATGGAGTTGAATATGACCAACCATCACGTGGGGGTTTTAGCATAAATGTAAACAGTTGACTTGTTTTTGAACAATTTGTTGAAATGATTGGGATGTCACTTGGTGTAGATATGAGATCAAATCAGTTAGAAATAATATACAGACATCTCAATGTAACACCATTAGGATCAGTAAAGTATATGCCATTCCCATTCATAATGAACAAGGGATGAATTTGATGCTTTCAATTGCAACGTCGCTCTTGAACTTAGTGCATTTATATGTTAATGTGAGTCGAGTAGGCTTGGATATAGACTTGAATGCACAATCGTTTAGTTAGTTTGAAGACTCGGACAATGTATTGACCTTGATCACGAATCAGTTGCACTAGCCTATGACGATGAAGATATGGTGGCTGGTAATCGATATAGAGATTTTCGAACAGAAACAGACGATGAGTTTAAGGAGTTGGATTTTAGTGGTCGTCAATATGATATGCCGTCAGATGCATTCGTTGATCTTGACATGAATATAATAGATAGTGTTAGAGAACATGACCCAGTTGTAGCCCCTATGGTCGTTGACAATACCCAATTGTACAAGGGTATGATTTTTCAAGACAAAGAAATGCTACAATATTTGATCAAGTGTTTTGCTATAAAATGTCACGCACCATACGAGTCGTGGAATTAATACCGAATATTTGGGCAATTTGGTGTAAGAAATGGGAGGATGGTCGCAGATGGCGCCTCCGTGCAGCGAAGAAAAAATCTCATAATTTGTTGAGATTACTAAGTATGTTGATCAACATCCATGTTTTTACTCAGAGCTTAGCCAAAGTCATGTGCAAATAGATTCTTCAATGATTGCACTAGAGTTTTGTGAAGCTGTGAGGGAAAACCATCCATTAGTGTGGCACAACTACAGTCCGACATCAAAACAAAATTTCGATGTCATGTTCCTTACCATAGGGTGTGGGAGGGTAAACGAAAGGCATTGGCCAAAGTGTTTGGTGATTGGGATGAATCGTATAAACTGTTGCCCAGGTGGTTGTATATGGTCAAGCATACAAATCCTGGCACACGCATTGAGTGGAGAATAGATGGCACACATACTGTTGGATATGCCATCCTTACTTCTGTATTTTGGGCATTTGGTCCTTGTATAGAAGCATTTAATAGATGTCGACCCATTATTCAAATAGATGGTACTCATTTATATGGAAAAGATAGAGGAAAGTTGCTAACTGCTACATCAGTTGATTTGAATGGGCATCTTCTTCCTCTTGCATTTACTGTTGTAGATGAGGAATCCACTGACACGTGGGGATGGTTTTTAAAACACCTCAGAGAAATTGTTATACATGAAGAGGTGTGCTTGATTTCGGATCGACATGGTGGCATTATATTAGCAGTGAACAATCTAGAAAATGACTGGATAGGGCCAAAATGCACTATAGATTCTATTTACGCCCTATTGTAAGTAATTTTAATAAAAAAATACAAGTTCAATACGTTAAAAAATTTTGTATATCGTGTTGGATGTCAGTTCTAAATTCGCAAGTTTAATAAAGTAGTGGAAGACGTCAAGCAAATAAATAGGAGTTGTATGAGTTTTTTTTACAACATTGGTATTGAGCAATGGACTCAAGCACACAATGAAGGGTCTAGGTACAGGTGGACGACGACGAATCTATCAGAGTGCATCAATGGAGTCCTCAAAGGAGCTCGTATGTTGCCGATAAATGCTCTTGCTCAAATAACATTTTACAAATGTGTAAATTATTTTGAGAGAAGAAATAAGAGCTGCTTTGAAGCGTCGAGATAAATACACCCGGTAATAATTTTGTTTTTAGTAATCAATAATTTGTTTCAAATATTTTTATAATACTGAGTTAGTAAATATTCAGGTACGTACACGAAAAAATCTCAAAATGGACTGCAAAATCCAGTAAACATGAAGTCCAATCACATGATCGATATGAAAGCGTATTTCATGTGAAAATTGGACGTCACAACCTCAATTCTAAAGGAGGAAATATTCAAATACTGAGGCTAAGTGGATCTGAACGATACTGTTCATGTAACAAGTGACAAGCATTTGGCATTCCATGTTCGCATTTTATGGTGGTTTGCTCACGATTTAACATGAACTATGAAGATTTCATTGAGGACTACTATAAACTGTCAACATAAGCTACATGCTACTCTCCTCAATTTCAACCTGTACCGCATGAAGATTACTGGATCAGACCTCCTAATATCCCTGGTTTACATGCCGACCTGACGTTATTGAGAAAATCTAGTAAACCAAAGAGTTCACGATATCATACTGAGATGGACTGGACAGAACCAAGTTCTCAAGTACGTTGCGAATTCTGTAATTAGTTAGGTCATAATCGAAAGAAATGTCCTTCGTGACAAAGACAGGTACCAGACAGTAAAAGATTTTTTTTTCGCTAACATTTCTATCAGGTAACCAATGTTTTAATAATGAGATTAATATTTTTATCACGTGCTGTCGCTATCTCTCGCTTTTAAGTCCTAATTTATTTGTATGTTTTACTCGATAAATATATAATTTGTTTTCTTCTAGATCATGGCTTTAAACCCAGGACCGATTGATCCCGGTATTTTATAAGATCAATTTGTTCATTGATAAAAAAATGTATGGCAAGATCGGACTACAGGCGAGATGTGCTGTAAATGTCATGAGGCGGTTGTTTATCGTACCATCCCACTTCATCGTCGCATACTACCACTTCTGTTTGCATCAGGCTTTTATGTGGTTGCCAGACTAGGATTCATTCAGTTAGACTGGCACCTCATCACTACACTTGTTGAGGGATGGAGACCAAAGACCCATACATTTCATGTGTCTACTGGAAAAGTCACTATCAGGCTCCAGGAAATAGAAGTATTGTTTGGGTTACTTGTCGATGGTGAGCCTGTTACCGGGGTAATGCATAACGATTTATTGCATATTTGTCAGATGCTACTCGGTGTGACCCCACCTGCAAATAAAATTAGGGGATCAAGATTGAGTCTAACATGGCTAGGGACACAATTTCCAGGACTTGATGTATGATGCAGACGAGGAACCTGTCATGAGATACACGAGAGCATACATACTGCAAATGATGGGCGGAAGTCTGTTTTCTGATAAATCAAGTCACTTTGTGCACCTAATGTTCCTTCCACTGTTAGGCAATCTCTATGAGGCAGGATGGTATTCTTGGGGTGGAGCATGTTTGGCATGGCTGTATAGACAGCTATGTAAAGCAACAAAACATGATATTCGTGAAATCGTTGGGCCTCTAATATTGCTACAAATATGGGCTTGGAAACGATTTCCAACAATGGCTCTACAACTCCAACATGTCAACAATCATTAATTAGTCTAGCAAGCCTACGGTTCTCTGTATGTCATTTTAATTCAATTTAGATAATATTTTTTGTGACTAATATAGTTAATTTTAGACCTAAACTATTAATTTAATAATATAGGTGGAGAGACCAATTTTGTGTAACTAGGTTAGCTACACATGTAGTGAGTCAGTATAGATATATGCTTGATCTGCTTCAACCTGACCAGGTTTGTGAATATTAAACCCAAATGAATTTTTTATACATATTTTTTAATATACTTGTATTTAATATTTTTAATATAATATGTTATATTTTAGATTATTTGGGAGCCTTACAAAGCTGTTATGGACACTTTGCCCAATTTTTGTATGAGCGGTCAAGACATATGGCGAACGATGAGCCCACTCATACGTTTTCACATTGGTGAGTGGTATTTTCCTGACAGGGTAATCTGACAGTTTGGTTTCAAACAGGATGTCCCATCAGAGTGCAATACTGAACCTCTACTACATGACATTGACCTGAGAACTGCAGATTGGTCTAAAAAAGTTGCACATTTGGTAGTGCGATGGCACTATCGTAGAAGGTTTATTGCAGTCGGCGTTTCAGTTCGATAATTCGATAGGGATGCAACTCAAGATTACATCTTTTGGTATAATAATATTATGAGACGCTACATTACTCGTTCGGGAACGACTTTGGGTCATTGGGTATATAATCAAATATTGTCTAATTATTTTTTATTTAAATTTATTTAAAATATTATCTAATTGTTTTGTAATTCACAGAGATCAAGTAATAATAGTCTTCATGATGTTGCAAATGATCCAAATCAGGTATTTACTATATGCAATAATAACGCAAGTTACATGGAGGAATTACACTACATGTACGATATACCTATTGCACCTCCACCAGTTCCTAAGCATAGGGGACGTGCTCAAACAGAAGAAGGTGAGTTTGATGCTGTTGACCATAATGTGGAAGAATTGCCTCCTATGATGCAGATGCAAATGTAGAGCCACTGGTTATGTTAGTCCGATGATGATACAACCAGCCTTTGGTTTAGGATATTATGATTCAGAAGTCGGGCCATCGTTTTCATACATGCATACACATGGACGCGGTCGTGGAGAACATAATGAATATCTATACTATGAAGCGCCTGCAGAGGTACCAGAGCAACCAGATCCACCAGAGCAATCTAGAGTGCAAAGTCGACGACGCCAACCAGCTCGAAATCGGTGACGTTCGCCTTGTGGGACACATTGAATTTTTTTATTATTATTAATTTTAGTGAAAAAAAAATTGTTTTATTAATATTGACACCTTAATTATATATTTGTTGATTGGTGATAAAATATATCTTTGTTATTATAACGATTTTTAAAAGAATGTTAGTTAAAATAATATTATTAAAGTATAATTCTTATTTATTATATATATAAAACAATTTTTAAAAAAATGTGGTCGAGGGTTAAAAAAAGCAAGAAGGAGGTCGAGGGTTCAACCCTCGACCAAAAAAAAACTCCCAATCCCAATTCCCCATAAAATCTACAATATTTTCCTAAATATTTCAAAAAATGCAATATTTTCCTAAATATTTTATAAAACCACCATATTTTTTTAAATTTTCCTAAAAACACCCTATATTTGTCCATTTTATCCATTTAGAAGATAATTTAGGAATTTTAACATGAAAAAAAACCATTTCTTATACGAAAGGATGCCAAAATAAAGCCTTAAAACATGCATTTCATGGCATGTATCAGAAGCATATGTGTGTCAAACTTTATGATTCCAATAAAGTTTAATGTGGAGAAATTTGATGGAATGATCAACCTCAGCTTGTGGCAAGTGTAAGTAAGAGATGTGTTAATATAATATGGGTTACAGAAGTGCAAGTTAAGCAGTAACAGTGTTCCAGCGCAATTTCAAAGTGATTTTAGTAGAGGCTCAAAAAAGAGAGTCTTCAAGCAGAATATAGGTGGCTAGGAATGCAAACAATCTGGGCAAATGAAAAATAGAAAATGTTCGTAAAAGAGCTCTGGATTAAATGTTTATATTGTCTTTCTCGTCATGGGAAACAGTGACCTTCTCTGAAAATGATGGAATTCATCCTTGTAGTATGTTCGCTTTACCATGATAGAGGATGTGATGTTAGTGGTTCCACAATTTGCACATGAGGTATTGACTTAGAAGTTATGCATGGTGTGTGGTGGAAGTTATGTTGATGGTTGAAGAGCTACCAGGTGAACCAAGTAGGTGGAAGTTGCACCAAAAGTTTCAACAATGTTTATTGACATGTGACGACAAAGTAAAATCTTGCAAGGTGGTATTGCAAGTGGTCTACGCTTTATGGTAGAGTAAGTTATAATTCTTTGAGTTGAGAATTATGATTGTCTGTGAAGACAATGGATATTGCAGAAGTTGTAGATTCTTCAGACATCTAGCCAAGGTAGAATTTTTTGGGCTTTGGTAAAATATTAGAAGTGCAATTGTCCCACATCGGAAAGATTGAAGAAAAAGATTGAAGAAAGTTATGGATTCCGAGCACTATAATCAAATTGTCCCATAAACATTTAAACTTAAATATACTAACTCCAGTTAAATTCCCTTTTGTATTCTCTAGTTCGGAATGAGAAAAATAGTGTGAGTAGTATAAAAGTTTTAAGAGAATGCTTTTGTAATTGAGATTAGGGGAGAAAATTGTTTTGTGTGATTACAACAATGTTTCACACAGTGGATTTCTTTCTAGTGGGTCATGGTTTTGCTCCGAGTTTATAGTTTTCCACATAAATTCTTGTGTTTTTAGTTTTCTTACTTTCTTTTAATCTCTTTGTTATTTTTCTGCTTATTCCTGCTGTAGAAATGAGAGGTTTTTTTCTCAACAAGTGGTATCAATTTCTCCCAAGAAACCTTTACTAACAACTATTCGATGAAGTATTAGAAGTTGTCGCATGCCACGCTGTTAGCACAACAAAGAGTGAAGATATTCCTTCAAGTTCATTGGAGACGATGGTAGAATTAGAAGACTTATCATCGTTCAACATAAATGACTTGTTATCACTCCCTCAGGAAGCCAAGATTTCTCATATTGACGCATTGTCGAACTTAGATGCATAAAGTGTCTCGATGTCTATGCCACGCACATGTGCATGTTGTTGCATATCAATAGATTTTTTATATGAAGGTTTGCTTGGCCTGACATTGCATGTGTTGTGAATAGATTAAGTAGATATACATGTAATGGACATGTTTGGAAGTGATTCTAAAATGGTTAGTAGCAATTATTAATTATTATCCTTCCCTATAAATAGCAGTTGGCATCCGACCTCAAATGGTATCAGAGCCATAGTTGCTCATTTTACATCTCTCTCTTCTTTCTCTCTCTATGGAGTAAACTCCCTTCTGAATCCAGAGGAGGAAGGATGATGTTCTGAGATCTCTTTGTGGTAATCATTCTCTCTTATGATTTCTAATTTAGTTTAAAGAGTAATAAGATTGGGCATCTCTCCTCGACTTAGTCTACTCAGTGGTTTGCATGAAAATTAAAAGAATAAGTTCTGAAAATCTTGATAAAGGAGTGGTGAACCTTCAAGATATGAACAAGTTCTTTTGATATTCATGATAAAACCATAAGATATTCAAGTCTAGAGTTGATTGATCGATCGAAAATCTTATTACTATTTAAGCATAAATCCGTTTTCGTAAAAGAAAATAATACCATAACGAATCAAAGTTCATTATCAATAATCCAAAGGATTCTCTTTCTCCCTCTCATGCTTTCTAAATTACTCTCTAAGCTCTCCCCTCACTCCCCCACAATCATTGATGCAACCTCTTCCTCTTCTTATTCTTCTTCTTCTTCAAATAATTTAAGATCCAAAGAAGATCTTTCAACGGCTCTTGCCAAACATAATACAGCCGAAGCCCATCTGGCTCAGGTTGAAAATCGACTCAAAAATTGGTCTATCCCAAAATTAGAGGCCAACCAAGTATATAAAATCAATACCTTCAATTTTTCTCAGCATCTTGAAGGTTCACCACTCCTTTATCAAGATTTTCAGAACTTATTCTTTTAATTTTCATGTTTCAAACCACTGAATAGACTAAGTCGAGGAGAGATGCCCAATCTTATTACTCTTTAAACTAAATCAGAAATCATAAGAGAGAATGATTACCACAAAGAGATCTCAGAACATCATCCTTCCTCCTTCGGATTTAGAAGGGAGTTTACTCCATAGAGAGAGAAAGAAGAGAGAGATGTAAAATGAGCAACTATGGCTCTGATACCATTTGAGGTCGGATGCCAACTACTATTTATAGGGAAGGATAATAATTAATAATTGCTACTACACAGCAATTATTAACCTTCAATATTGTCTTCACAGTGGTCCAACAATAATTGATAATACAAAGGATTTTCAGAATGGCCGACAGGACAGCACCCCTATTTTGGCTTTTTCTGAGAATCTTTTCTTCTTTTTGAAAATTAAAACTAGTGGGACAGGACCCCCACTATGGATAGAAAGCATTTAAAGAAAGCAATAAAGATAAATGTGATATGTCTGCTGTTTGTCTTTTTCTTCAAAATGAAAACTTGTTGGGGAAGATAATGACGTCACTTGATTGTCTTCTGCTTGGCATGGAATATAATTCTTGATAGATTAATTACTCTCTTTGTAGCGCACATGCTCCCAGTTTGGTCTTACTACGGCTTCTTGCCTGGCTGCCAATGGAGCGCCCGTAGGCCCTGCTACAAAAATCGAAATTAATTTCTCAAGAATTCTCTTGGAAATAAACCCATCCAGAGTTATTCCTTTACGCCGTCTGCGTTGCCTGAGGTTGGTGAGTCTTCTGCGGAAGTGTCTCTTCTCCGTCATGGAGTCTTCTCTTTCAAATATTCTTTTGAAGAAAGTTGAGATCAGCAGACTTGTTAAAGCAAGGATAAGGTTGGAATACAATGACCTTATCTAAATAAATGCGATAAAATTTAAACAAATTAATTTACATTATTATACATAAATAGTCGAAATACACTTGAAATACCACATTTTGGACTAATATGGTTGTGTGTCCAAAAATGGGTCGTTGATGTCGAGACCTTCGTATGGGTCATAGTCAAGATCATCGACATCATTAACGGAGGCTGGGGAAGCGTCCTCTGGTAGTTTGTCATTATTGTCTGAAAGGTTCACAACGACGTTATTGACAACAGAATTGAATTCCTGTTGAGTGCTTGCTCCAGCAAGGGTGGACATGACTGCGTTTTTGGTGAGGAGAAAGGCTTCGTCCTCTTGCCTAGTCATATCTTGGAGGTGAATGTTGGCTTTAAACCAATCTTTGATTTTGTTGACTTCGAGATGGGAGTAATTAAATTTTTCCCACCATTTGATTCTGAGGGATTTACTCAGGCTTTGAAGTTTCCCGAAGGTCCTAGCTGAAAATTCCAGCAAAAGATCCAGGGAATTTGGAAATACAAAGCAAATCTAAACGTCTTTGAAAGAGGTGACGAATAGATACTTTGTTGAAAAAGGTGGTATGAACGTTGAACTTCTACCGGAAATATTTCTTCGGAGAGTCCAAAATACATCCACCAGTTTTGAAACCAATTTGGGAAGTGCATTTTATAAGCTTGTTTGCAAAATGTCACAAACCAAGAATAGTTGTATGCTTGGAGTCAAAATATAATATACCATGCTTTTGTATAGTCACGGTAACTGTATGACAGTGGTTTGAAAGGGTGAGAGAATTTTCTTCCCATAAACATCCCCTGTCTCCAGTAAGATGGAGTGAGAATACGAAAAATTCTCAACTTTGAATAAATGATCTTAGAGGGATCATTTTTGTCTGGGACGTGAGTAATTTCAGCTGATTTTGAGACAACTAAAATGTACTAGTAGAAGGTTCTGGTCTTTGAAAGATCCTCAGGTAAGAAGTTAAATTCGTGAGGAAATATTTGATTACAAACTTCGTGAACGGAGGGTCCATCAAATTCTGGTTCTATGGTTAAATCAACCATTGTGGTTTTGGTGAAATAACCATTAATTGGAGGTCTAGGCTGGAATACCATTGGCCTAACGATCTGAGAGTACGAGGAAGGATTCCTCGGAATTGCAGACCTTGAGGAAGAAACGGCCGGGGAAGCGGCGCGCTTATTTGGAGTTGTTGGCCCGGAAGGTTGCAACAATGCGGTTGAAGGAATTGGGGGAAGACTCGAAGAGTCTGATTGAATAGTCAATGTTCTTTGAGCAGAACCTTGACGTCGCCTGGATACTTGTTCAAATTGTAAATCCATGGAGTAGTTTTCTGCACTCATAGGTGACGGTGCAGATGATTGGGCTGAGGGTTTTCCCCTAGAAGGAGTAGTTCCTGAGGAGGAAGCTACTGTTTGAGGAGGTCTCTGTGGACTATTATTTTGTTTGTTTTGTGGTGGTGGCCGTTGCCGACCAGGAGGCGGTTCCATCTGAAAGAGAATTCAAGGCTGAGGAAGTAGTCTTCAAGAGATATTCTCTTGAGAGGTAATCAGCAAGTGAATTCTCACTGCCTTTTATAGGCTCAATCTTGAAATCAAAGCAAGATAAGATTGCTTGCCATCTTGCAAAGATTTGCTTTGAGATAAGATTCTTGACATCTTTCTCAAAGATGAATTTGCTTGCTTTTGAATCAGTACGAACAAGGAATTCCTTGTTGATAAGATCTCCTTGAAATTTTTGAATGGAGAGTACTATTGTTAGAACTTCCTTTTTTACTGTGGAATAGTTCTTTTGTGCACTGTTCCATATTCCCGAATGATAAAGGACAATGAAGATTTTTCCGTCAAGTTCTTGTTTGAGAATGCCTCCGTAGCCAATATCGGATGCATCTGTATCAATAATGAGTTTGGCCTGTTCATCTACAAGAGATAAGCATGGGATGCTTTTGGCCAGAGATTTGATTGATTGGACTGCTCGAGTGTGCTCATCCGTCCACGGCTTTGGGTTCTTTTTTAGTCTGTCATATAATGGCAGACAAATTGAGCGGAGATCTCGGATAAAATCACTGATATAATTTACGCAACCGAGAAATCTCTATAGTTGAGTTTTATCTTGAATCACATTTGGAAATTTATCAACAAATTCCAGGGACCGTTGGATTGGCTTGATAATTCCCTGATTAATTTCATAACTAAGAAATCTTACTCTTGTTTGAAACAGTTTGATCTTTGGTTGGGAAACCACAAGACCATTAGATTTGATTGCATTAATAAACACCCTTAGATGTTTGAAATGCTGATCAACCGTGCTTGAGAATACCAAGACATCATCAATCTAGACTATTGTGAATTCTTGATATTGGTTGAAGATATCGTTCATGATCTTTTGGAATTCGAATGGAGCATTTTTTAGTCCGAATGGCATGACATTCCACTGAAATTGTCCGAATGGAACATTGAAGGCCGTCTTGTAACGGTCAGCAGGATGGATCTGGATTTGCCAGAATCCAGACTTCATGTCGAATTTTGAGAAAACCTTTGCTAGAGTAATCCTCTTTAGCAGGTCTTGGCGATTAGGAATCGGGTACCTAATCCATTTGAGAACTTTGTTTAGGGGCTTGTAATTGATAACAAGCCTTGGAACACCTCGTTCTTTTTCGGCCTGGTTGTTGACGTAAAAGGCCGAGCATGACTATGGACTTTTGGATGGGCTTATCAATCCCTTTTTGAGAAGATCCGTAATTTCGTCTTTACAGACTTTGACCAGATCTTTGTTCATTTGAATGGGTCGAGCCTTTGTAGGAATCTGGGCCTCTTTGAATCCGTCTTTGTATGGTAATGTTACCATATGTTTCTTTCGATCCCAAAAGGCATTTGGGAGATTTGAACAAATTTCTTTCTCGAGTTGCTTTTGGAAGTTCTGAATTTTTTATTGAACTAACAGCTTCTGAATTTCAATAGCCACTTTGCAAGTTTTGATGTCGTCTTGAAGGGTCGGAGTCAAGTCGTCCACGTATCTTTCTGATCTCCTTTCCTTCTATTTATCTGATTTTTGGCTTTGACTCATTCAAGGTGAAAAATGAATGGGGTTGATGGTGTTGGCTAAAAAAGGGGGAGAGAGGAGTGGGGTACGCTCAGTTCTGTATTTTTTTTTAGGTTATCGAGATTCTCGTTCCACTCGAAAGATTCTTGTTATTGCTTCAACCCATATTCCCCAAAAAGTGGATCCCGCTCTAATAGCTCCGAATAAATTAAATACATGCATTCAAATCTGTCTTTCCTTTCTGGCGATTCTGTTAATGAATTGACGAACTTCTTCTTCAATATTTGAAATATACTTAGGAGTTACTGGATGAGTGAACTCAAAAGTAATTTCTTTATCAAATTTCTTTGAGACTATACCCTTATCAGTAACATGGAAAGGATATAATTGGGTTAGGAATGGGGTTCCTAAGATGATCCCTTCATTAAGGTTTTTCACCAAAATGAACGTATTGACCAAGCACACATCTCCTTTGCATATGTGTACTTTCGATAGTTTGAATTGGATGTTGAGAGGATTTCCTCCAGCTCCAGATAATGATTCTCTGGTTTTTTCAAAGTACTTGGAAGGGACAAGTCCTTCTTGTATGACATTTTGATCTGCTCCTGAATCAATGAGTGTTAGAGCTTCGAGCTGGAAGTCTTTAACTTTAAAGACTATCTTTGACATCCATTTTTGATTATGGACTTTGCTGATACTATTGATATTGCCTGATTCTTCTATCAATAGTGTTTTTCCCGTGATTTTTCTTTCAAAATCGTTTGTTGAAGTTTCTGGATTTTCCCTTGAAATTTGAGATTCTTGAAATGCTTGAAATGCATTTTCAAGGTAGGTGAGTCGTTGCTTATTATCAACAACTTCTCTTTTGAGAATCTTTACCTCATGGTGAAGGTCTTCGACTTGAATGAGCATCTTTGTTTCGCCTTTGATTCGATTTAGTATGTCTTGATATGAATACATAATCAGATTTTGAATCGTCTTTTGAGGCATTTGTTCTTCTAAACTTTGCCTTAATTTGAGGAGACAGGTTCTTTTTGCTTCTTCATCGGGGATCTGTTCGATGAGGTCAAAAAAAGTTTCTTGATCCTTGGTGATGACATTAATATGGCCAGAACATTTACCAGCACATCGCCCTGTGCAGGGTATTGCTCCTTCGTCATCGCTTGATTCACCTTGAGAGTAGAATTCTTCTTCGGAAGAAGTTCCTTCTTCTTGTAGGATGTTGATATAATTTTCTTCTGATTCAGTTTGAGAAGAGGTATCATCATCCGATCTTATGGCATAAAGAAGGGATTGCTTTGTCTCCTCATCTATTGTCAGGGCATTGATTCTATCCTTTAGGGGACAACGATTAGCATAGTGACCCTTTTGATTGCATTTGAAGCAAATCGTATTTGTCTTTGAGGAGTGTCTTTTCTTGCTTTTACCCTTATTGTAATAATGCTTTCTTCTTCGACGAGGCTCTTGATCTTTAGATTTGTTTCTTCTAAAGAATTTCTTGGAAGAATATTTTTTCTTTTTATTCTTTTCTTCTTCCTTCGGCCCATGAGACAGACCATACTGCTTGCAGAAGGTGCCCAATTCTTTTCTGTAGTCGGAATCTTTGATCACCTTCGTTGTGTGCTTATTCTCTATGCAGAGATTAACACATATCATCTGAACTGTGGATGAAATATCTCCATAGGTGAGATTTGCCCAATCTATTTGTTGATTGACAGAGTTTGCTGTCATAGTTTGATAGAATTTTTGAGAGATGTAGTGCGGTAGTCCTTCGACAAATTTCTGTTTCCAGATATCAGCTCCACATGTCGTCAGGGTATATAGACGTGCCATGAAGGTGTCTTTATACCATTTGTATCGGCTCATCTTGTGACACTTTAATCCAAGGAGAGCTTCTGTTGCCAGATTTAAATGAATTTGAGTACTTCCAATGAAGTGTTTGGTCATCGTATAGAGCAATTGATTGACCATATCTGGTTCTTCAGCTTGAATAGGAGTAGAGGAGTTTTCTGTTTTGACAACCGTTCTTGTAGCAATCAAGATTCGCTGTCTATCCTGCTCCGTCAGCAAATTGTGCCACCAACTTCTTAGGTTTCCATTAAAACCTAATATGAGAATTTGGGCTGTTTCGTATGTTGATTTTTTGGTGCTGTAAGCCGTGGCAGCTAGCAGCATTTCTTGAAATGTATTCATCATTTGAGCTTCAGAATATCCGTCGATATTCCAAGTGATGAGAGATTGGCCATCATATGTGTTTTTCTCATGATGTAGATCATCCCATCCTAAGTCAGGAGGAGATGGTTGAGGATAATGATTCTTCATGTCTATCCATTGAGCTACAGGAAGAATTTTTGAAGTAGATGTTTGTGGCAAGAAATCCTTCTTAATCATGTTGATTCCTTTTGCTTCCTGCCCTTCTATTGCTGCTTTCGATTCTTTGTTGAGAGAAATAGCAACAAGACGTTTATTGATTTCAGCAAGATAATCTGAAGCATCTTCCTTGAGCTTGCCGATATTAAAGCTGTTTGGCTGAAAGATAGGTTGATTTGGGTTGATTTGAGGGATCTCGGGATTTTTATTTTGTAAAGGAAGTCTCGGATTTTCAATTCGTTCTACTGCCTTAGAGATTGTAGAAAGAACTTTATTTGTGAAATTGAGTTGATGTTGTATATTCTTTATTTCACGAACTCCAACTTTTTAATCTTTATCCTCATTGATTGTTTTGTAAGGAGATGAGATCATCTTGATAGCAGGAATTGCGGGATGAGGGAAATAAGCTTCTTCTTCAGGAGGCTAATTAGAAGCTATTTCTTTTCCACTGGCTGTAACCCAAACAGTTGATCCCCTGATCATGGCAACTTGGCCATCTGCTTGTAGTTTTTTGACAAGAGCTTCATTTTTGGCTCTTTCCACCTTTAATATGCCTTTAACGAAGTCAGGCATGGTTAGAAATGGCTTCCTTGTTTCAGCAGGAGCCTTAATCCATTGATCGATGTATACATGTAATGTTCTCTGAAACGTTCTTTGTCGTCAGAGATAACATTGATTTGATTGTAAACTGGTTCCGATTTTTTTTCCATATCAGACTGAGTAGGAGAGAGGAATCCATCTTCTTTTTCATAATGGACATCTGGGATTGGGTGTGAGAAATCTACCGATGCCCTGATTGACTCAGATCTTCTTAAAGTATCTCTGTAAGAAGTTTCTGATTTAATTGAAGACGTGCTTGGACGGCTACTCATTATCTCACTTATTCTAGGATAAGAGATTCCTGCATTGAATTTTTCTTTAACTCTGAAGAGAGTTTCTTCGGGTAAGAGTTTGATAGTAGTGAATTCATCTTTCATTGCAACATTTTCTTCAGTAATGACGATAACATCTTGCTGAGAAAAATTGAAGGTATTGATTTTATATACTTGGTTGGCCTCTAATTTTGGGATAGACCAATTTTTGAGTCGATTTTCAACCTGAGCCAGATGGGCTTCGGCTGTATTATGTTTGGCAAGAGCCGTTGAAAGATCTTCTTTGGATCTTAAATTATTTGAAGAAGAAGAAGAATAAGAAGAGGAAGAGGTTGCATCAATGATTGTGGGGGAGTGAGGGAGAGCTTAGAGAGTAATTTAGAAAGCATGAGAGGGAGAAAGAGAATCCTTTGGATTATTGATAATGAACTTCGATTCCTTATGGTATTATTTTCTTTTACGAAAACGGATTTATGCTTAAATAGTAATAAGATTTTCGATCGATCAATCAACTCTAGACTTGAATATCTTCATGGTTTTATCATGAATATCAAAAGAACTTGTTCATATCTTGAAGGTTCACCACTCCTTTATCAAGATTTTCAGAACTTATTCTTTTAATTTTCATGTTTCAAATCACTTAATAGACTAAGTCGAGGAGAGATGCCCAATCTTATTACTCTTTAAACTAAATCAGAAATCATAAAAGAGAATGATTACCACAAAGAGATCTCAGAACATCATCCTTCCTCCTCCGGATTCAGAAGGGAGTTTACTCCATAGAGAGAGAAAGAAGAGAGAGATGTAAAATGAGCAACTATGGCTCTGATACCATTTGAGGTCGGATGCCAACTGCTATTTATAGGGAAGGATAATAATTAATAATTGCTACTACACAACAATTATTAACCTTCACTATTGTCTTCACAGTGGTCCAACAATAATTGATAATACAAAGGATTTTCAGAATGGCCGACAGGACAGGACCCCTAGTTAAAGAAACATGTTAGTTGTTTCATGCATCAATTGTATCTTATGTATTACTTATTTCGTAAACTAAATATTGGAAATGTCATACTTCATTGTTTTCGGGATGAACACCTACCCGCATTCCATCAACGAAACACAACATAGAAATTTACTAAAAATGTAAGAGTAAAATGAGTATTTAAATATTTTATTCTCTAAACCTTTTTATATTGTGCATAGATATGAAGGAGTTGGAGGGAAAATACAAAATGCAGCTTGATTGATTAAAAAAAGAGAGAGAAAGGAATAAAACAATAATCAATTATTACATATTTTTCTATAAAATTTGATCTTATTTTTATATATAAAAAAAGTTTTATTTTCTATCTTAAAATTGTAAACTTGATTTTCTTTTTTCATTTATAAGTGACTAAAAAGAAGTAAAAAAGAGAAATAATAAACTTGTTTTTTTCTCTCCACAAATTAGTGAGATATTAATTTATAATTTATATCATAGTTAATTCTTTTTATTGCTATTATTCAATATTTTTTACAACAATTTCGGTAATGTGTTATATTTTATAACTTTTAAAATATAATGTTAAACAGTTTTTTTCTTGAATTTCGAAACTCTAATTTTAACATTTATGTCAATATTTATTATCGGAAAGAAAACCCTGACTTTTATTATTTTTGTTAAAAATAAATCTTCTTATTTTCAAAAAATGAGGTGTTGTTGTTACTTACCTTCCATTAGTTTCATCTCAAAATTTCTTTTTACTGTATTTGATTTAAAAAGTAAGAATTTTTTAATATCAATCTTAAATATGAAATAACATATATCCAAAAAGTGGTTAAAAATAAATAAATAAATATATATATATCCTAAAAATTAGCTCACGGGTCTTAGGCGGCACATTAATCACTTAGCACACCTACGCCCCACGCAGCCCCTCATGTGTGCCATATCACGTACGACACACTGCCCTGCACGCATAGGCACCCCTTGGACGCCACTAGCCTCTACAACGCTGGCGCACGCATCCTCGCACACCTGCTGCAGATGGCATCTTCACACGCATTGTGTCATCAACCCTTCAAATGCTCGCAACTTTCGTACGCACACAGCATTAACCTTCTGGCGTCGACAGCACTTTTCCATACACCGAAGCACACAAAAATGGTGAGGCACTAATCACCCACACACCTGACGTCGGCAGCACCCTCCTGTTGCCAGCGCACACTGGCCCCTTTGGCCATGCATACCTCGCATGCACGCTTGCGCGCCTGCTAGCGTCCAACTCGCCCAACTAACCTCAAAACATTTCTTCTACGCATAGGCCACCAATCGCCTTAAGAATGCCCACCTTAAACAACATCTTACCTACTTAACAAGAGTCTTTTAAGCCTAAATTCCCACCAACCTTTACTTAACACCTTATTTATCCTTCGAAACATGGACTATTCCTCCATCTAGCCTTCTATAACTTAGGTGTTCCCTTCAACAAGAGCACTCCAACACTTGGTCGAATTCTTTCCTAATAGCTTCACTATGCATTCAATAGGCCTCAACATACGTTCAACTCTTTCTTCCTCCAACAACTAGATAATTCCTTTCTTCCTTAATCCTTCTTATCAACACTTAGATCCCATTAGGACATTCAAAATTTTCCCAACTCCACAAGCCCAGAGATTCTATTTAAAAAAAAATTTCAACTCCACAGGCTTGTGCTATACTTTCCACCTTCATAGTTTACTTGTTTCTTCCTTTCTTATCATACAAGTTCTTAGGTCAAAATTTCGGGTTTCACAGTTACACTTCCCAATCATCAATGTGCTCAACTCTTGGGTAGGTCTTTAATTTCTAGTTAACTAACCAGAATACATAGCCAATGTATGGCAAAACCATCCATAACTTGCTTTCTTAGCTCACCCTCATTTCTCAGGTCGACCTCCTTTCTTAGGTGGATCTCCTTTCTTAGATCGACATCCTTTCTTCGCTCGACCTGTCAGGTCGATCTTCTTTCTTAGCTAGACCTACTAGGTCGACCTCCTTTCTTAGGTTGACCTCTATTTTTAGTTTGACTTGCTTTCTTAGCTCAACTTTCATTTTTAGCTCAACTTGTTAGGTTGACCTCCTTTCTTAGGTTGATCTCCTTTCTTAAGTTGACTTACTTTTTCAATTGGATCAAGCTCACTATGGTCTCCCAATGAGTCCTCTAATTATACCTCACAAGTCCCACTGAGCTCTCTCAAGCTCTCTCATGGGTTCTCTTGAGCTCTCTCTTAGGCTCCTCTAAGCTCTCCACTAAGGTTAGCTCACAGGTTAGGTTCTCCCATGGGTTCTCTTGAGCTCTCTCCTAGGCTCCTCTAAGCTCTCCACTAAGGTTACCTCACGAGTTAGGCTTTCCCATGGGTCCTCTTGAGCTCAGACTCCTATCGGTCCAACTGGACAAACTAAATTTATCCATAGCAACAAACATTATATTCATAGTTTTATAATATATATCACATGAAAACATGTCACATCAACATATATCTCATTTAATTATTTAGCGGGCAAGGCCAAAAATATTATCAAATAAATTTTCTTTAACTGGCACTACAACTTTCTAGTAGTAGTGTCACTTAACTCAAATTAAAAAGAAAAAAGTTCAGTAATTAGCTAGTCAAATCACCCCCCACAAAACTCGCTTGGCCTAATGGACTTGTGCCCAATCCAAAAATAATAGCTTCTTGATCAATAATGGAGAAAAAAGAGTATGACTGTAAAGTGGAAGAAAAAATTTATGAAATAGACTTTATTTTTAATTGGGAATAGAATGGTGTTAAGACAGCCCATTAAAACACTTGAAGCCCAAAAGTCTAAAGCCCATTTTTTCTGGTTCAAAGCTAAGGCCCGGTCTACTGATTCATTCGTTTTTCATTGGTTTTGTTCTAAAAGATTTTTCTGTTGTAAAAGAGAAATAATTCAGTGTGGGTGAGTTTATTTTTTGTAAGAGTTTTTCTTCCCATATTTTCCTATAAATTGGTTGTACTTCTTTACTCAATTTAATAAGGAAAATAAAAGGGTTTTCTCATGCAAAATGGTTTCTTCTCCCTCTGTTCAACTCTTCTGCTTTTGCTATCATGTTTAGTTGATTTTGCTTCTGCTATAAAGATTTTGTGATGGTATCAGAGCTATTTGTCTAACGACAAAATGCTCTCCTCGATTTCGCTTGCGTTTGGAAACATTTTTCCCTAAAAAGTTTTTAGGGTTTTTCGTCATCTTCCTCTGGTATTCGGCAAAATGGCAGACAGCGAAGAGACAAATCAGAACTTCAATCCGGGTAATAAAATCTCTATTACAAAATTAACTGATGACAATTTTCTTCTATGGAAATTTTAGATATCAACAGCCCTTAAGGGTTATGGGTCAGAAATTTTTTTGGAGGATGATCCACCTCCAAAATATCGAGCATCCTAAAAAACATCTTCGTCTTCCTCTACGATTCGATTGGTTACTGCAGAATATAAACACTGGAGACGTCAAGATAGACTGATTTCCTCTTGGGCTTTAGGGTCATTGTCTGAAAATATACTTACTCAATTGATCAATTGCTCCTCAACAAAAGACATTTGGTCTACTTTGCATACCATTTTTGCTGCCCGTAGTCTTGCTCAGACTATGCAATACAAGAATAAACTTCAAAACATTAAGAAAGGATTGATGCCACTCAAAGAATATTTTATGAAGATTCAACAGTGTGTTAATGCCTTGGCATCGGTCGGTAAGCCTGTTTCTCATGATGATCATATTTTATACATTTTTTCTGGATTAGGTTCAGAATTTGAATCTATGATATCTGTTATTACCGCTCGATCTGACTCACCCTCTGTTCAAGATGTTACGGCTCTCTTATTAAACCAGGAATCAAGAATTGAAAGTAAAATTGTTAGCACTGAAAATTCTGTACCAATAATAAACCTTACCTCCTACACGATTGATAAAGAGAATGATCCTACTAGACAAAATCACTCGGGAAATCAAACCCAAAGGGGAAGGGGAGGGGGCTGTGGAAATAGAGGAGGAAGAGGAAACAATAACAATTGGGTTAACAAAAACAAACCCCAATGCCAAATCTGTACAAAATTTGGACACACAGCCTCAAAATATTTCTTCCGCTATGCTTCACCACGAAATACTTCATCACCATCAGGTTTTTCTTCCTGTTCATTTCCTCACAACTCTAACTACCCTACTGTTCCACAAATGTCAGCAATGGTAGCCTCCCCAGACTTAAACATTGATAGCAACTGGTATCTTGATTCTGAAGCAACCAATCACTTGACAAATAACTTCAACATATCTACTGGATCTGAGTACGGAGGAGGAAGTCAAATATTCGTAGCAAATGATTCAGGCTTGCCAATTTTACATTATGGTTCTGCTTCCTTTCATTCCTTAAACAATAATTGTTCTCTTGTCATAAAAGATTTACTTCATGTGCCATCTATAACAAAAAATCTTATAAGTGTGTCTCAATTTTCTCGAGATAACTTTGTTTACTTTGAATTTTACTCAAATTTTTGTTATGCGAAGGATCAACTCACTGGCCAAACACTACTTCAAGGGACAATCCATGATGGGCTTTACTGCTTTCATATTAAACCAATCAAAGAGTCGTCTATTAGCCTATCACCCATTCCAAATGTTAATCCTCAAGTTTTTCATTCTATGTTGAATTTGTCTTGTTCTATGAATACTAATGTTAATACTTGGCATAAATGTCTTGGTCATCCTTATTCTGATGTACTCAAAACTGTTGCTAAGAGTCTTCAATATCCTCTATTACATATAAATAAATTGAGTTTTTGTGATGCTTGTGCCCTTGGTAAACATCATGCTCTTCCATTCCCTAGATCTCATACTATTTATACTACTCCTTTATAACTTGTTGTGTGTGATCTATGGGGACCTGCTCTTCACTTGTCTCGAAATGGATTTCGGTACTATATAAGTTTCATGGATGTTTATAGTAGGTACACTTGGATATATTTTCTAAGTTCCAAGTCTGATGCATTCTCTGCCTTCCTCAAATTTAAAAGTCTTGTTGAAAAATTATTAGGTCATTCTATTCTATGCTGTTTATCTTATAAATAGATTGCCAATTCATGTTCTTCAGAGTGTTAGTCCCTTGGAGAAGTTGTTTGGTCTCAAGCCGAATGATCCTTCACTACGTGTTTTTGGATGTAAGTGTTTTCCTTGTTTAAGACCATATAACTCTCATAAACTATCTTTTCGCTCTCAATCTTGTATTTTCCTTGGTTACAGTACATCTCATAAAGGCTCTAAATGTCTTGCCCCTGATGGTTGATTGTTTATCTTGAGACATGTGAAAATGTTTTTCCATTTGCTATTACTTCTTCCAAACCAGCATCTTTCTCTCGCAATGCATTAGTTTCTCATGTCTCTTCTATATTACTCCCTCAGAACCATAATGAAAATAGCAATCTCTCTGTTCCATTTTCTAATAATATTGACCATTCAACTTCTATTAATGTGTATCTTTTAGAGACCGATGTTGTTGTTAATGATCAAGGGCAGGTCATTTCTTCACCTATCGAAGTTCCTAGCCAAAAGCTTCAAAAGGAATTGTCCTCTCATCATAATGCTCCTGCTGCAAATACTCTTGTTACGACTGTGCCGTTATCTTTTGCTCCCACTCATCCAATGGTAACACGAGGTAAGAATGGTATTTTTAGGCCTAAGGTTCATCATGTTGATTATGCTCATACTGAACCATGTGATGTTTAAAGAAGCTCTCAAACATCCTCAATGGAAAAGGGCTATGGAAGAAGAATATAATGCTCTCTTGAAAAACCATACTTGGGATTTAGTCCCTAACTCAAATAATAAAAAGGTGATTGGTTGCAAATCGGTTTTTAAAATAAAAAGAAATTCAGATGGTACTATTACGAGATACAAGGCTCGGTTGGTTGCTAAAGCATTTCATCAAACTTCTGATATTGATTATACTGAAACCTTTAGTCCTGTTTTTAAACCTACTACTATACGAGTTTTGTTAACTCTTGCTCTTATGAAAGGTTGGTGTATACGACAACTTGATGTGAATAATGCTTTTCTGCATGGGTTATTAGTTGAAGATGTTTTTATGGAACAACCTACTGGCTTTGTTCACCATGGTAATTCACCTTTGGTTTGTAAGCTTAAAAATGCTTTATATGGTTTAAAACAAGCACCTCGTGCCTGGTATGAACGGTTAAGTTTAAAGTTACATTCGTTGGGGTTTATCACATCTAAAGCTGACACTTCTCTGTTGTTACGATCTTCTGGCTTTACATGTTGTTATGTTTTGGTTTATGTTGATGATATTATTATTATGGGCACTTCTTCTGCTGAGATTGATTGGTTAATAATCATGTTGCATGATACTTTTGCCTTAAAAGATCTTGGTTCTCTTAACTATTTCTTAGGCATTGAAGTATCATATCCAAAGGCGGGAGGTATGTTTCTTTCTCAGACAAAATATATATCTAATTTGCTTATTCGAACTAAGATGAGTGAAGCTAATCCTATATCCACACCAATGTTTCTTTCAAAGTCGTGGACATTGAGTTCATAATATACTCAGGATTAAGACTAAGTTTGTAACGACCCGACTAGCAACTATCTAATCTGACCATTACTCAGTACATGCACAAACTCATAGAAATGACGTATGCAGAATAGTAAATAATGACTCATGATTTTCATGAAAATTTTACTTGTTGTCAACCAAGAAACCAGCACAATAGCAAATAAATGAAATTTTTGGTTCGGGGTACCTCTGAGTAAAACAATAAAAGAAACTCATAGATGAAAATTTTGCGTAACAAATAGGGAGACAAGTATTAAAACAAACTAGACTGTGGACAAAAGCTCATAAAAAGAAAACATGCAACAATTAGGTGGAAGCTGCTACGGGTCCCCTAATGCCATCAAGGTTTCCTTCTGTCATTCGCTGGCACGTTCCTTCCTTTATCTGAAAAAAAAAACATAAGAGGAAAGGATGAGTAATTTTATTACTTAGTAAGTAACCCTACTACCTGGGTCAGGCTAGGCACCTATGTCCAATAAGTGCATCAAACCTATGAGACATACATATCTATCATACATCATATTACTATAAGTGAGTGGTTAGACTCGCCCCATTGTTTGTCATTGGTGCCTACAAATCTCTAGTGAGTCTCGAAAGAGACACTTAACTATGGTGATCCCGTAGGAACACAATCTCTGGTGATCCGGAAGGAACACAAGCTCTGGTGATCCGAAAGGAACACAAGCTCTGGTGATCCCGAAGGAACACAAGCTCTGGTGATCCCGAAGGAACACAATCTCTAGTGATCCCAAAGGAACACAATCTCTGGTGGACACCTAACCAACATGGGGGGGGGGGGGGGGGGCACTACTACTCATCGTACATGGTCAATAAACTTCACAATCATTTCATCACATGAATCTATATACTAACAGTAAGGTTCGTAAACATTTAACAGCATGGG
>QLSR01000004.1:262826-277439 GCA_031780015.1 Citrullus colocynthis | reverse complement strand
GGGGGGGGGGGGGGGGGGGGGGGGGGGGCACTACTACTCATCGTACATGGTCAATAAACTTCACAATCATTTCATCACATGAATCTATATACTAACAGTAAGGTTCGTAAACATTTAACAGCATGGGTTCATATACTAACAGGCATATATACTTTAAGATATGGAAAAACGCATACAGGCACAGTATCTCATAAGTGGCTCTAGAACCTTACTATACCATGGCGACTACACATATGACCCGACGGCGGTTTAGGTAGTAAGACTACTTACCTTGAGTCTGGGTCCAAAATTGCTAAATGCACCGTAAGTCCTTGCAAAGATCCTGGATAAGATTGGAAGCAAAGTCCCTAACTTGAATTAATCATCGTCCTATCCCATAAACAGAACCAAAGTTACCTCAAAAGAGTCCTTACCCAAAGGATAGTCTGATCGCGGACGCAGAAGAAGGAGAAGAGCGTTGAAGGCGGCGAAAACTCGTGAACACAGAGGAAGAAGGAAAGCTGGTGCCGCGACTGAAACGCAAACGCAAAGGAAGAAGGCTAGCGCGGTGATTGAAAACGCAAACGCAGAGGAAGAAGGCTAGCGCGGCGATTGAACGCAAACGCAGAGGAAGAAGGCTAGCGCAGCAACTGAACGCAAATGCAGAGGAAGAAGGCTAGCGTGGCGACTGAACACAAACACAGAGGAAGAAGGAAAGCACGGCAAGAACGCGTGCACGAGGAAGATGGAACACTGGAGGCGGCGAGGACGCGTGAATGCAGAGACTATGTTCTCTTTTTCTTTCTTTCTCTGCACGCAAGACGAGAAAGGTTTATTTATAATAAACCCTAATCCCTCTTTCCAATAATTCACCTTTTCCTTTTCCCAAAACAAAATAAAATCTCCTCTTCCTTGCCCCAACAAAATAAAATCTCCTTTTCCTTTCCCCAATAAAAATAAAATCTTCTTTTCCGTATTTTATCTTGTTATCCTTTATTTATCCTTTTTTTTTCCCAAGATAAATTTTCTCTTGCCAAATTCCAAAAATTCCCTTAAATCCACCAAAACCTCACCAATCATTACAATTTACCAAATTTTACAACTTAACCCCTTAATTTAAATTAAATTATCTTTACTATTGAAAATTAAATTCCTGGCTTTCAACAAATTACAAATGATGCTAGATGACCTATATCAACTTGATAGGGGACTTTACCTCAACGATTTGGGTTGTCACAAAGTTGTCTAGGTCATCCTATTGAAATAAAAACCTAACTAGTCAACAGAGTTACATCTAGTGATTACTATTTTGTGGTCTGGCCTTATGCAAACTCATTGCATAGGATACCTCCACTCGCATGTCACCTACACAAACGCGTTAGATCACTGCGTTTGTATCAAATACAAAGTGGGTCGTATCCATAGTGTCACCAAGATAAGGTACCCCAACCTTATCCCTATATTATAGACCCTTTAGACTATATCTTGAACATTGATCTCCATATGTCCCACATACAGTTCAAGACTCATAAAAAAACTTAGAATGTTAGTTTATTGGATTTAGGGTTATTAAGAGAAAACAAACAAAAACAATCAATAACACTTATTGAAATACCACATCAATAACTCTTTGTTAATGATTTAATTACGGTCGAATTATTACATTTACAATCTATGAGTTTTAGGGCATAAAACCCAACAATATGTACATTGAAATTAAGGTAATAAACAAAAACGAGTGTAACTCAACTGATATACATATGTGTTAATGACTAAGAGATTGTACTAGAGTATGAAAACTTTTCCATACTACGCCCATTCATTATTTTTCATGTCAAATCACTCTTAAAAATAGTATGGGATCAAAAGAAAATATTCTAGTGTGAATACTATAGGTTTTCTTGAAAGAATTCAATTTTATTATTATTATTATTATTATTGAAGTTGAGGTAATAAATAGTATTTGTAGAAGTCAAAGGGGTTCATTCATATTTGAATTAGCTATTTGAATAATGAATAGTACATAGGGGAAAAATTAAGAAAAAGGAAAGAAACAAAATGGGAGGGTAATTCCAATTAATTAATTTTTGTATTGGAGTTAGGTAATAAATGATATTTATGAGGGCAAATAGACTCATTCATTTTACATCACTTGTTTGAAATAATTATTTGAATAATAAATAATAAATAGAAAAAAATTGCAAAGATCACTCTTAAAGAATAATCATAGTTGCAATTATACTCTTAAACCTTCAATTTTAAAAAATTGAGTTCTCAAAAATTACGTAAGTGTTAAAATTGAGTCAAATTGGGTCTTCAAAACTTACATAATTATATAAATTATAACTTTTGTATAAGTTTGAGGGTTCAATCTTCATCTTCATCATTTGTGGATCCAACTTTTACAATTATTGTAAGCGTGAGGGTTGCATTTTAACATTTGTAGAAGTTTAGGGGCCAATTTTTATAATTTAAAGTTTGAGAGTATAATTACAACTACCACCATACTTGTTTTTGCAATTTGCTAAAAAAAAAAGAAAAAAAAAAACATAATTTTGACCTAAACATGAAGTCTCATTTGAAGTATTTGTTTGGGCTTCATTTTATATTTTTAAGGTTGGAAGACAAATATTGGGTATTTGGAGAACCTCAAATGCCTTGTTATTTCATATTTGGTGACTCTTTGTCAGATAATGGCAATAACAATTTTCTCATAACACAAGCAAAAGCAAATTATAAACCTTATGGTATGGACTTTCCAAAAGGTGCCACCTTGGAGATTTTCTAGTGGTCGAAACCTTCCTGATTTCATTGGTTTGTTGTTCTTTCCTACACTTTTATTCTTTAATATATTATATCATTATTTTGTTGTGATTTAATATGCAAGGAAAAACTTTAGATTAATGATTTTATTTTTAGTTCTCTATCTTAGAAACAAAATGATATATGCGATCCTCTTTTTGTCAAAAATGTGTAGTTAAAAAAGTAGGGTGTGGCTTAAATTGTGTGTATGTATTGGTCACCTTTTAGGGTTTAATCGTGGACATGACTGAATACTCAGCGAATAATATTGAACTGGTGCGTACATGCTACATGTGTTTCATCCATAACTTTCTTTACACAATTCCTAAACCAAACTCTCTTGTACCCTGTCCATGAGTTGAGTAGTTCCGATAACCAAAAAAGTTTAACCACGTTATAGACAATTTACATGACAAATATCACGGAGACTATGGAAACAAAATTCATGAAAAACTTCATCTCCTTAGCTAATTATTTGGTTTTTGTTTTTTAGAACTAACCTTATAAGCATTACTTTCACCTATAAGTTTTTATATTTTGATGTCCATTTTCCACTAATATTTTGATGCTCACTCTGCAAAATAGGGTCTAACAAATCATAGATATTTTGTCCTGTTGAAATCATGGAAACAAAATTCATTAGATCACTAATAATATACATATGTATTGCCAAAAATAAGCACAGTTTTATTTGTATAAAAATTGTACTATAGACATGGAAGTCAAAGGTTCAATTCTCTCGCCCCATATATTGTAGAAAAAAAAAAAACAATCAAGTTTACTTTCCACTATAATCATAGAATTATAAAAACTATAGAGTTTCTACGGGCCTGTTTGGTAGAGAACTTGAAAATAGAAATATGAAAACAAGGGATTCAATGAAAACATATAGTTGTATTTCATGTTTTAGGATATGTGTTTGATAGCAAATTCAGAAAGTGGATTCTAATTTAAACAATTGTTTAAAATTTGTTTGATAATATATATTTATAAATCATAAAACTAGTCATAGTTACCTACTAATATTTAGTTTACAATAAACTATTATTAATTTATTTATGGATATTGTTAATGTAAAAAAAAATTATATAATTATTATTTTCTAATATTATATAAATATATAGGGCCCTTTTTAAATATAGCAAAAGGAACCAAAATATTTACAAATATAACAAAATTTTACTGTCTATCTGTGATAGACTGCGATAGATCGTGGTCGACTATTCACTATAACAAAAATAAGCTTCTATGACTCTAAAAAACAGTCATTACCACATTTCTTGACTTTGTTTTTTAGTCATTTAATCGCCCATCATCTCAAGTATATAGATGACACATGAGAAATCAGTCATCATTGATAGTTTCATGACTTTTGAACATAGTCAACAAAGAACATGTATTGACATTTATTATAAGTCGTAGAAACTATTTTTCATGACAATTTTCTACAGTCATTAAATAATGAAAATGTTGACTTTTTCTGTCAAATGAAGAGTTATCTTGACATTAAAATTCTGTCATCGAGCAACAAATAATGACACATTTAAAGTGTTAATAATACCTTAATTATGACATTTTCTTAAGGTCATTGAATTACATATATTGTCACTTATTTATAGTCATAGAAGTCAGATAGATGACAATATTCTACTGTCATAAAATTACATCCCATGACTTTTGTCAAATATCAAAGAAACCATTTCAATGATACACGTTATTACACCCGTGTTTCCTTCAGTTTCAACACAAAACATGTACACAAACATAAAATGTAACTTTCATATATAATAATATACTTTTTATCGTTAATACAATGAAACTAATAACAACAACACTAGTAACCAAATTCTAGGTACATCATTTACAAATTCAGTATTTACAACTAAGTGTTGGCATAATACCAAAAATATATATATATATATATACAACACCTATTTAAATATCTTGGTTGGTGGGTTTCCTTGCTTCAATGGCCTTGTCTAGGAACCTTGTAAAAAAAAACATTCATTTCAGAATTTGACTCAATATATAAAGGTGAATAATAATAATAATATGCAAGTTATATATATATATATTGATCGTATTATGACAATATCATTATGTTATATACATTCCCACTAAAAACCCCACTTTAGTCATACAAGTAAGCTTCGATGAACACTTTCAAACAAAAATTATACATAGAATCATAATATAACCACATAAATAGGCTCAAAATCACATTTTAATCTCAACCTTAATAACATGGATAACCTCCAAATTTAACTTATACATTGGTCTACTAGAAAGAATAAGAGTTAATTGAAAGTTTTCTTCGTTTGGGGGTGGGGAGGGGAAGGGGGACAAGTGAAACATAATACAGTAGGAGCAAAACAAATATATAATTTAAATACTCACATTAGTCTTACTCTCCAACCAAACCTAAAAACTACCTAAAAAGTGTCTAAGTGACACTTTCACTCAAACCAACATAAAAAGTACCTAAAAGTTTTCCAAGAAACAATTTAACTCACCAAACAACTAAAATAGTTCATATGTGTACTTTGATTATCAAAACAAACTATAAAGTTTCCAAAAAGTGTGTAAATGACCATTTGGTTCTCAAAACAACCAAAAAGATACCCAAGTGCCACTTTAACTCCAAAAACCAACCAAACAATTTTCAAAAAGTGTGTAAGTGACACGTTGATTCTCAAAACAATTTAAAATGCTTAAGTGCAACTTTTATTCTCCAACCAAACTACCTAAAAAGTGTCTAAGTGACACCTTCACTCTCAAACCAACATAAAAAATGCCTAAAAGTTTTCTAAGAAACAATTTAACTCCCCAAACAACCAAAATAGTTCATATGTGCACTTTGATTATCAAAACTAATTAAAAAGTACCTAAAAACTATCTAAGTGACACATTATCAAAACCAACTCAAGCATATAATAATAACACTAAATGGATGAATTGGCTACCATAACTGCAGGATAGCCACACATAAGATACATGCATTTATTAACAGAGTTTGAATTTTAATATTAAAAAATACCTAAGTATTTGAAAGTCTATCATCTTCTTGTTCTTGCCTCAATAATTTTTTAGTGATATGAGAATGCAAACCAATAATCACCAACTTCAAATAAGAGAAGTTGTATCTTCTACATCTAGGAATGAAATTTTGTTAGTCACACACTTATTAGAAAGAAAAAAAATTACCACAAAATCTAAAATGTTCGACACTACTACAATTCTTACCTTCGTTGACGACCAAAAAATGTCATAGTCTCATCCACCTTTCACAACATGAATCAGTATCAACGTCATATCCAAAGTATATAAAGAAAATATCAATGACAAGTACGCAAAAATGTATAAAACATCACTAATAGCTTCCAATGATAACACAAACCATTCACTCATAGTCTCATCCATCTTTCACCACATGAATAGCCTAGAATCTTGTTATCTACAAGAAGATAAATATATTAGAGAAGATAATCCTGAGAAGTTATATAATTAATTTTAATAAATAATAAAAATTATAAATGTTAGGCAATTACATATCCTTATAAATTGCATCATAAATATGAACTTTCATATCTAACAATAATGTTAGTCACTTATACAAAAAAATTATATATAAAAGACTAGTAACAAAATTTTGGTTAAATCATTTACAAAACAACTAAATACAACAAGTCTTGCAAAAAAAAAAAAAAAAAAAAAGTTTTGCAAAAAAAAAAAAAAAAAAAAAAAAGTCTTAGCAATATCCCACCAAAAAAGTACATGTATAAATAACTTGCTTGGCGGTTTCTTCACTTCAATGTATTTGTTAAAGATCTAGTAAAAAAAAATAATATTCATTTTAGAATTCAACCCAATCCATCAATGTCAACAATAATAACAATACTCAAAGCCACAATATAATCACATAAATAAACTTAAAATCACATTGTAAGCTCCATGAAAATAGTCACATAAACAACTTGTCCATACTTTTTTAGGATATAACAACCAAATTATCATGGACTAATCAAATTATAACCATAAAACTTGACAAGCTTACATGAAAATGATCCTAAACTTGTTGATAAAAAAATCCAAAATAAAGAACAAATAAATCTAATAACCATACTCCAAAACTTAAAATGACAAAGTAAATAATATAACAACAAGAGTTACAACTTTCTCAAATAGCTACAAACAAAGAAAAATTTGACCGATTTGATAAAACTAGCTACAAATGAAATATGATGAAATCATATACACGTGAATGGAATATCTTTCTTTAAAGTTACCTAGTATCTTGTTTGTATGAAACAATTTTGTTAGAAATATGGGTAGTTCTCTAATGAGAAAAAAAATCAACTGAAAATTTAAAAAAGAAAAAGAAAAGCCAAACTTATACCTTGTTAATGACATCTAAACTTGTCAATTGCAATGCTAAGAAAAAGAAGGAATCAACGACTATATAATCTAAAATAAAAGAAAACTAGGTTCATTTTAAAATATACCAAGTATAGAACTTGAAAGATTTGAGGAAGAAACGGCAAACCAAAAGGCAATAAAACACATTCATTCCAGTAACAACCACCTAATCACAATAGCCAACAATAGTACAAGAGAAGATAAGAACATGGTTGATTGAACAAACAAACAACAAAAATTAGCTTCTTTACTTCTTCAGAAACATCTCATCAAATGAATAGTGTGCAATATATCAAAAGATCAAAGTGTAAAACTCTACCAGATTTCTAGCATGAACAATCTAGAAGTCATTAATAATATCAACACGAACAATACTATTCATAGCATTTGTGGTCAAAACCCATAAGCAATTGTGTACACTTCAAAGATAATCAAAGTCTCAAATTTTATTCATCATTCAAGTGTTGTTTAAAAAAGCTCCCAAGTGCGTTTCAACTCTTAAAACCACCTACAACGATTTTTTTTTTTTTAAAAAAAAGGTCGCTTATTGTCCTTTTGACTATGAAAAATACATATAAAGTTCCTAAGAAGTGCTTAAGTGATACTTTAAGTCTCAAAACCACCTAAAAAATGTCTAAGCATCACTTTAACTTTCAAGACTACATAAAAAGTATAAGAAAATTACTATGTGTTGCTTTGAGACTCTCAAAACCACCTAAAACCTTAGTGGTTAATTGTCCTTTTGATGATGAATAATATATATAAAGTTCCTAAAAAGTCCCCAAGTAAGACTTTAACTCTTGAGACAATCTAAAAAGTGCATAAATGTCATTTTGACCATGAAAAACACATATAAAGTTTCTAAAAAGTGCCTAAGTGACACTTTAACTCTCAAACCTACCTAAAAAGAGAATAAACATCACTTGATGAATTGTTCTAATAAATGAAAATTTAGCAATTGTTATACAAAAGAGTAAACTAGAATTTTAATTAACCTAAATAGATTTTTACAAATGAAAGTTCAAATTGATCACTCTGACCCACTAATACAACATAACATTGTAAGAAATGAAAGTAAAGCATAATGTTGAATATATGCAACCTTGATAGCATTAAGATATATCGTTCTTTCCAAGAAAGGCTCTTCCTACATACATGAAAAACAAAGGAACGATTTGCCCAAATATAAAGAGAAAAGAAATCCCTAAATAATCGCATCCAAATAAACTTCAAAACTATAAGAAGCAAAGCAACTCACCTCAAAAGGGGACGACGTTGAAGTGACAGAGGCAGACGAGCAAGCGAAGACCTTAGATAGTGACAACCCACCAGCAGCGGTGTTCAAGTGGAGGCAGACAGCGTGCGACATCGGCAGCAACGAGCAGGTGTGCGACGGCGGCAGCTATGAGCAAGTCTGCAATGGCAGCAGCGACGAACAGGTGTGCGATGACGGCAGCAGCGTCCCTAGAGGTGGTAGCGTCTGGTGCGACAATGATGAGGAAAAAAATTAGGGGGAGATTGAGAGGGGAAGAGAAAACAAAAAAATAGGAGGAGTGTTTTAAGGGAAATTAAAAAGATGGGGAAAATAAAATAAAAAATGTGAGAAAAATAAAGTGGGGGGAGGATTTTAAGAAAGTGTGGGAGAAACTAAAATGTGGGATTTAAGTAATTTTTACCCACAAATTTTAACTTCCCCCATTTTCTTAAAATTTGAAATATTAAAAAATATTAGTGACTATTAAAATTTGTCACTTTTTAATAATTGTTAATTGTAGTCATAATTTGGCGATACAAACAAAATCAAAATAGTAAAAAGAAATCCGAAAATTCACGTCTTTTCCCGCCAAAACCATATTTTTCATTTTCTTACATTTAATGACCATTTTTTTCAATCATTAATTAATGACACAAAAAAACAGTTATCAATTTTGACAAATCCAAAAAACTCTACTTTTTCCCCCAAAAAACACGTGATTTTGGCTTTAATGACTGTTTTTTCTCTTTCTCCTATATTTTTGCTACTGTATTAGAGTCATGGAAGGTGAAATTTGTGGTAGTGATTATCTGTGTCATGATAGATGCAAATAGTAATCCATCGTATGTGATCTATCGCAGTCTATCGCAGATAGACTGTGTATTTTGTTATTAGTTGTAAATATTTTTAGTAGTTTTGCCATTTAAGATCATTTCCCTAATATATAACATTTTTTTTAAAAAAATAATTGAGTTTATGACATGACATATTATATTTCTAAATGTTTTTATCTTTATTTAATATAATTTTTATTTTAAATTTTAAAATTTAAAATTTGGATACAATGAAAACATTTAAGTATTTGCACTACTATTTGTTTGTATGACAAAATCCAAAAACAATTTTCATAAACATAATTTAGATTGTCTGTCAAATATATATTTGCTGAATTCAATAAATCTGAAAACATAAAACAGAATCCAAATTTTCTACCAAACAGGCCCAAGAAACTCAAACTCTTTTTTTACACTAGAATATTGTCATCAACTGAACTTTAGTGATTATAAAAACCTACCATTGTATGTAGTAATTATATACACGATAAATATGACATTATTAAAGTTTTGGTGACAAATTCTTAATGTCAATATAAAAGTTTAATTGACAAAAAAGTCAAACATTTGAGTCATTTATTGGCAATGATAAATTGTCGTAGAAAATTTTACAATGACAAAAAAATAAATGTTAATAATTGTTTATATGTGTATGCACTTTTCTTAATTGATTCAAAGAGTAAAAAAGAGTCAAGAAATATATTTATGACAATTTTGTAGAGTCGTAAAAACTTATTTTTGTTGCAGTCCACACCAAGACCTATTCTAAGGGCCGGTTTAGATTGACTTTTTAAGTATTTATAAATATAATTTTTTTTGTACTTATAAACACTTATTTAAACATTTAGAAAATCAATCCAAATGCAGCCTAAGACATTAATTAATAATATGATAAATTGATAACAAGAATATTTTGCTTTCTTCCCAAAAAAAAAAAAAAAAATTGTGATATAACTTGAGTCTCCCCTAGGAAAATTTCTAATGCTGCTAGTACATACTACTTCCCCTAATTATTTGTCATGTCATTAAATAATTTATTAATTTATTAAATATTTATTACATAGACTCCAAATAATTCTTAAAAACTCCTTTATGCGAGCACTAAATGAAGTAATATGAAAAATTTCTCATATTGTCGTAGTACTAGAAATTTCTTCGTCTCCACGAGAGTCACCAGTCACATGGCACAACCTAAATCGCATATGGTGTACACTTTTTCTTTTTTTTTTTTTTTTTTTTTAATTTAAAGATGGTTTATAATGTTTGTGAGCTCGCAACAACGGTCCCAATTCTGTCATTGTCTCTTTAGAAAACAGTTAAAAAGCCAATAGTGAATAGTTTGATCCACTACCCAAGTTTTGTAATCTGATTTTTAACATAATTTAACTTTTTGTTAAATAAGAAACTACAATTATTTTGTAATTTTTTAGAACATTATTATTCTTGGAATTTCAAACATGACATAATATATTCTGACAAAAAATATTTAAAAAGTTACTGTAAACATAATTGGTATTTCATATTTCATTTTCCTCTCTAAACATTAAATATTTTCCCAAAAGAATTCTCTCCAAATTATTCTTTTTTTTCTCTTTTGAGAAAGTCTCAAAACTATTCTCAATCTAACTTATTTATTTCCAATTTTCTCCCAAAATTTCTTCTTTTATACTAAATATATTTCTAGTTTTTTATTGAAAGAGAAAAAAACTCTCTAAATTTTATCTCACTATAAATTTTCTCCCAATTTCATTTATTTTACTACAACTTATCTCTTACTCTTAAATGCACACATTCTCAAATTTCTCTCATTCGTAGGCTTTTTTTTTTCTTTTTTTTTTCTCTAATTACTCATTTTTATAGACAGAAAAACATAGTTCAATTAACATAAAGTTTATATTATCGACATTGAAGTTAGAAGTTCGATTCTCCTACTCCACATATTGTAAAATAAAGTTACTCACCCAAACTAATATTCTCACCCCTAACATATCTTTTTTTAAACATCTAAATGAAACTACATGGGGAAAATTTCTCTCTAAAACTTTTATCTTTTTTGCCTCTATTTTTTTCATGTCTCCACACATATTTCTTCCTCAAATTATCTATTCATCTCCCTAATGATTTTAAATTGAAAAAAAAAAACACAGTTATAGAAAAATATTTGAAAAATAATAATAATAACTTGGTTTTTCTTTGACATATCACATCGAACAGTTATTAACATATATTGTATTTTTTAAAGGAAAAAAAAGGCTAAAAATGGAAAAGTAAAAGAAACTAAAAGCTGAAATCTTATCGAACTAAGCCTAAGATTAAGAGTAAATTTTAAACCTTTTATATGTAGTAGGTTCAAAATTGAGACTACCAATATTAGGTTAAAAAATCCCAATTAGCAGCTAAACTTTCATAAAAATAATGATTTAGTCTTTAGACTTTGATTTATAACGATTTAGTCCTATACTTTCAATTTTGTAACAATTTAGTGTTTGGACTTTATTATGTAACAATTTAGTCATTTTACGTTAAAGTTTGTAACAATTTAGTCCTAATTGTAGAAATTAGTGTTAGAATTTAAAAAGATTTCTTGCATAAACAAACCGATATATTAATTAGATACTCAATATTTGTACAAAATACATAGTCTACATCATAAAATAATAAAAATTCACATCTAATTGTGATGATTTTTCTACGTTAGGGACTAAATTGTTACAAATTTAAAAGTACAAGGACTAAATTGTTATATACTAAAGTACAGAGATTAAATTATTACAAAATTAAAAGTACAAGGACTAAATCGTTACCAATTAAACTTTAGGAACCAAATTATTACTCCCATGAAAGTATAGAGACCAAAAATATTTTTTAACCATCAATATTATCATTTAGATCAAATTTTAACTAGCTATTATATACCAAGGGCATTTTGAATATTGTATTTATTATTCAAGTTACAAATTCAATCGTTGGATTTTTAGGCTTGTGTTGATATTGTCCCAAATTTTTAAAAAGTTACGAGGTTTCAATTTTTTGTCTATAAGTTCATAAATTTTAAATTTAATAGATTTTAATGTTTAAATTTTGATATACGTCTAACAGAATAGTAAAGTTTAACTTACGTTTTAATATATAATAACGTATTTGGCTTCAGCCTCCA
This sequence comes from Citrullus colocynthis, assembly GCA_031780015.1. NCBI lineage: Eukaryota > Viridiplantae > Streptophyta > Magnoliopsida > Cucurbitales > Cucurbitaceae > Citrullus > Citrullus colocynthis. Next base: position 264,997 of record QLSR01000004.1, on the reverse strand, counting down.
TCATTGTCTTTAACCTATTTGCTATTTAATTTTCTTTGAATTTTGTGTTTAATGCCATAAAAGTTCCGGGATTAGTGTTGTCGTTATGGTGGAAAATGTGTAAAATTCTAACTTCCTTCCGATTAAATCCAACTATATAAGATAGATGTTTGGGGTGTTTATTTCGAATTAGAAACTCTTAAATCTAATCCTCCTCGAGTTTGTTGCTTGAAATCAGAATCTTCACAACGTTGAAGTCTGTGTTTGGGAGTGCAAAATTAAATTGACTAAATTTTTACACCTAGTTAAGTTTGATTAATCTATCTTTAAAAAAAAATTAAAAGAAAGAAAAAACTTTGTATTTAAACTTATAGAAAAGGCAATTAAAGTTCTTCGATGGGCTAAATTTTAACTTTGAACTTTGTATTTGATTTTAATAATACTTGCTAACTTCTAAAGGTTGCATTAATATATTAAAGTTTTTGCTTAAAGTATGCTATAGTGGCATGACCGTCCTTTCTAGAAGTCAGAGGTTTGATTCTCCACTCAGAATCGTTTTTTTATAAAAATAATTTTAAAAAATTTAAATAAATATTCTTAATTATCATTAATGTATACGGAACCACTAATTTATAATCGTGTATTCTCTCATGTTATAATAATATTCTTGAACTTTAAAAAATTACGTTCATAACGTTTAAGAAGTTAAAAAATATTTATGGAAAAAAACCAATCGTTTTTTTTTTTTTTTTTTTTTTTCTTATCCATTGTTTCAATCTATAGTTTAACATTTTTTTTTTCATCGTTTTTAATTCTCAATCTCTAAAACTATTTTTTCTTCTCCTTTTTTTTTCTTTTTTTTTTTTCTCCTTCTTCTTTTTTTCTTCTTCTATATGAGAAGTATAATAAACAAGAGAAACTCTCTTTTCTAATCATGCTTGGCATAAAGATACAAAAAAAAGTTTTAACATCAATCCTTATCTTGAGTTGGAAATTAAAGAACCAACAAATCGTATAAATATAGTCTTCATTTTTCCTCATTTGTCTAATTTTGATCCATTTTTCTAAGCAATCAAGCAAAAAGCAAAACTTCAAGTTAAAAGCAACCAAGCTCAAAAAGCTTCAAAATCAAAATCTCTATCTTAAAAATCAACGACACAATAAAATTACCAAACACAAAAGTCATCATCTTCCATCATGGAGGTACCATATAAACTGACCACAACAAATAAACTAATTTACGCTACAAAAATGATCAACAAAATCTTAGTAATGCTCATTTTATCTTTCTTTCCCTCCCATTGGTTTTATCCTCAAATATTATGACCCAAATCTCAATATATTTATGTGTATTAAAATCTACGCATATTAACTTCAGACTCAATTACCTAATCTACAAACTTGTTAACAAAATTGAAGTCATAATGCCCCTTGGGAACATTATTAAACACCTCTTGAAAATGTAAAGATAATAATGTAATATTAAAAGTTGGAAGTATTATTAAAAGGAATGAGATAGAGAAATGGAAGAATATGTCGAAATGAAAGATTTGTTAAAACATGTACAACAATATAAAGGTGAAATGAAGGTTTCCAAACTTTTTTACTAGGTATAGTTAAATCTCAAAGAGTCCAATATTATTTTACCAACCACTAAAATCACCTTAAATTGGTCTACTTATGTTACACCTAACTTTTCCCTAAAACCAAAGTTGACGAAAGTTACTTAAATAACTAACCCTAAGTTAATTATGCTGAAATTAACTATGCCTATTAGCCACCTTTCTTTTTTTGTCTTAAATGTGTCATATGTAGGAGAGTGAGCATTGTGGAACTATAGACTTACACTATGATAATTAGTAATTTATTCACTTATTTTTAACATGCTTATTTATGCCTAACCATATTAAATTTTCTTTCCTCCATATCGTAGAGGTGTTTATTCGATATCAACACTTGAATATCCTTACCAATTCAATCCAAATAATACGGGTTAGATTGGGTTTGTCCTTAGCTTTTTCTCCCCCACCTTGTGCTTCCCTCATTATTTCTCTTTCTGCAACGCTTTTTCTCTTTTCCCTTTTGTTTGTTGTGTATTCCAAAGGCATTGATTGGGAAGTCGTCATCTCCGTTTCCATCAAATAAAAACAAAATTGAAGAATTCACAAAAAAAAAAAAAAAAAAAAAAAAAA
>QLSR01000004.1:223924-254462 GCA_031780015.1 Citrullus colocynthis | reverse complement strand
TTTTTTTTTTTGCTTCTTGTGTTTTTTTTTTTTTTCTTTCTACTATAAATAGAATTTAGTTATAAAAATACGTAAATGCATCCTAGCATATTTAAAAGAAAGTATAGAAAACTCTATGATGAAAAATTAACGACAATAACGAAATTGTCTCTATCCTTCAAATGTTGTCCAAATTTAATTTATAATGTTATTACTCTCTTGAGTCATTTGACTCAATTATGTTGCTCTATAAATGTTGTGGTACAAAAAAAATTAAAGTATATATAGCAAAATATAAATTCACAATTTTTTAAAAATGAGCATAGTTTAATTGACATACAGCTTGTACTAACCATCTAAAGGTTAGATATTTAATTCTTCCCCACCACACATATTATCAAGAAAAAATAAAAATTCGAAATTAAATTATATATATATATATATATATATATATATATATATATATATATATAATTTATAATTTATAATTCAAATAATATGCGGTTGTTTTCATATATAGGAAAATGATCTAAAATATTTACAAATATAACAAGATTTCACTATCTATCTATGATAAACTGTGATAGATTACAATCTATGCCTATTTGTTTTATGATAGACACAGATATTAGTCTATCGCGATCTATCACAAATAAGTTGTGATATTTTGCTATTTTTTGTAATATTTTCAAGTGTTTTCGTTTAATGAGATTTCTAGAGAAATTTAATTCGTTGAATTTAAACTTTATATTTGTATTGATTTTAATATTGTGAGTACAATCTCTAAAATACTTGATCCTTTGATTTTTTCTCTTGAAAAGTAAACTTTAATCCTTAGGTCTGTTGATCTTCTTGGATGATCGGTTTTTGGGTTTGACGATCTTCTTGGATGATCGACCTTTGGGCTTGATAATCTTCTTGTGTGATGATTGGCCTATGGGCTTGATGATCTTCTTGGGTGATTGGTCTCTAGGCTTGTTGATCTTGTTGATCGACCTTTGGAGTTTCTGACTTCAAGAGCTTCAAAGAAAGTTTTCTGATATTCTAGAAGTCCTTTGAGCTAAACTTTAGATCTTGAAGAGAGTTCCTTTTTAGAGCTTTATTCTTTTGATCTTCAAAACTTCAAGAGGTTTGTATTCTTCAAAGTTTCAATCTTCAAACCTTGTATTCTTCAAATCTTTAGAGCTTGAGGGAGTTGTGTTCTTCAGATTTTTAGAGCTTCAACCTTTGGGTCTTCAAAACTTCAAGAGGTTTGTATTATTTAGATCTTTAAACCTTGAGGGAGTTGTGTTTTTCAAATCTTTAGAGTTTTAGCCTTTAGATCTTCAAAGCTTTGGAGCTTCAGTTCTTCCTATCTTGAGGAAGTTGTAATCTGGAGGTCGATTAGAGTCATGAAATCTTCAGTTCAGCACTTCATTGTTAATGCTTCCAAATCTCCTTCAAATGAAGGGGTAAGATCCCTATTTATAGAGTTTTCACGGGCCTTACATGGGCTTGGACCCAATTACTCGACCCAATCCAATTTATAATTTTTAAAATGAATTTGAAATTTTGTTGTGATGATGTGATAAAATTTGGTTGGTCAAAATTTCTCATTCAACATTTTTGTAAAATAGTTGGAAAAAATTGAAGATTAAGATAATACGTATTAATCAAAACTAGAAACAGAGCCTGAGCAAATATTTTTTTTTTTTTTTTTTTTTTTGTAGTTTCTCAAAATCTCAAATTTGGCTATTTTTTTATAGAAACAATTTTTATAATTTAAAATTAAGAAACGAAAATGGGTTATCAAAGAATGAGAAAGGATAATGAAGCAGTAAGTGGAAACATTATCAAGAGCCCTTTGTTCCTCGTGTCTTGTTTTTTGTTCTCTATAATTTTGAATTAAACATATAAAAACATGAAAATTAGTTTTCTAAATTTAAATATCTGAAAGAACTTATGTTATACTTTGTTTTTGATATTTATCATACATTTCATTATTCGGCATAATAAAATAGTGCATTTTTGTTTTGGAAAAAAAACAGAAACCAGAAACTTCATATCGTTGTTTTCAAAACATCTATACAATTTTAGAAACGTACTTTTCTAAAAGCGAGAAATTCGAAAGAGGGAAATCCTAAGAAACATTGACATGCAACGTAAATATAACGCGGCAATAGATAAATTTCTAAAAATGTAGTACACATATGTTGGGAACACGTTATTTTTTTCTTACAAAAATAAATATATGTGCATAATATCACATATTATGAAATATACGCAAATATTTAACAAAAAAAAGGAAAAAAACCACAAAAGAAAAAAAAAAAAAAAAGATAAAACAAAAGAAAAATAACAGAAATGAGAAAAGAAAAAAAGATATACTAAGAGAAGATATAGAAGTTGCCTGCGGTCCTAAGTCCTAAGTCTAGGGATCAGTGCGCGCACCAGAACATCTCAATTAGGTTGACACCTCCTTAGCACCCTCATCATATCTCAATCCAAAAGATGTCATTCATTAATTTTAAAAAAGATGATAGGTACATCAAAGGTAAAGGCCAAGTCCGAAGAGTAGAAGATACAAGGGAGGTTAGAGGAAAGCCTTCCAATTGAGAGTAATACAAGAGATATCATAGTTGCAAAAAAGATTAGATTTTTTACACCAACTAGCACTAAGAAAGGTAATATTCTCAAAGAGTCTATTGGGGCTGTTTGACTTGTCTTGAAAGATCCGGTTGTTACGTTCCAGACAAATATACTAGAGATGAGCACCAATCAAGTTACTCTAAAGGATTTTTTTCTTTGCGTTCTGCTTGATATGAGTCATAACATACAGAATTTCCTCCAAGAAGATGGGTAGAGGGTTGAACAGTTAATTTTAATCGGCTTAAAATGTCCCTTAAATGGAGCTGCCAATATAGTGTCCTTGGTGTGTCAATGGCATATTGGAAAGCAAAAAGAATAATAATAAAATAATAGACATGCCAACTGGCATGTCGAATAAGTTGCCAAGTGTCATTGTCAGACACACATCGAGCATCGACACTTAGCTGTTTTAAAAGTGTCAATACTTTATAGGAGAAATCATTATGAAACTTCTATTTTCTGAATTCACTAAAGGCAAGAAACAAGCAAACCAAAAAGTTACTAGTATTAATTCCATGCACAAGAACATTTTTTTTAACTTGCACTACAAGGAATCTGGTCTTTAGGGACGAAAAATTAGTGACGAAATAAACTCATCGCAAGATTAGCGACGATTTTTACACTTCGTCGTTAACATTGCGACGACAATAAAAGACGTCGTAGCAGGCCTACGATGAAATTAGAATACGTCGCAAATAGCGACGATTTGGGCCTTAGTCATAGGCCCAATTAATTGGGCGGGAGGTTTTGTGCTATGAAGTAGGCGACGATTTCTTTTTCATCGCATATTTTTGCGGCGATTACTTATTTCGTCGCATACCTTTGCGACGAAAACGATTTTCGTCTCAGGTCCTTGCGACGAAAACTATTTTTGTCGCAAATCTGCTTTCACATTCACCCGATCATTTTTTTCCCCTTTTCACTTTTACAGTTTTTAGGGTTTTTGACAGCGACTTTCACGCAATTTTCACCGGCTGCCAATCGTCGATTTCATCCATTGGAAGTTCAACCGTCGTCGTTCTCTCCATTCGCCGCCGTAGACGGACTTTCGGTAGGTAGGTAAGCTTCATTTCTCTCTTTTTTAGTTTCTTCCTCTCTCTCTCTCTCTAGCAGCGGTGACTCCATCTCCCTCTCCGTCTGCTTTGTCTCTATCTCTCTTTCCGTCTCCCTCTCCGTCCAATCCGATCTCTCTATTCGTCGCTCTCTCTCCAGCTGCTATGTCTCTATCTCTCTTTCCGTCTCCCTCTCCGTCTGCTCTCTCTCCATCTGATCTCTCTCTAACTGTGTTACCTTGTCTCTCTCTCTAACTGTTGTAGTGGAAGCTGCTGACTACCTCTTCATCTCTCTCTCTAATTGTCATCGTTGTTGTGGGATTTGCAGTGGAAGCTACCGTCGGCAAGGTATTTATTCACTATATATATATCTATATATATCTAAAAATATTGAATTACATTATATATAGTTGATGTTATTGTTGCCATTTCCTTTTTTTACATATAGTTGATTCCAAAATGTAATTTGGAGAAGAGTTGTGCAGTTAATTGTAAATTGTTTGTGTTTGAACTGAGGTTTGGAAGTTGTGAACTGGAAGTCACTAGTCACTAATAATCTACTATTGTGCTTATTTTGACGTCTTTAGAAGATTGCTTGATTTCTGTGATTCCCCCTAAGCACATTTACACATAATTTTTTGTTTACTTTAAATAAGTTTATGATAAGTTCCTATATGATTTGTTTTTCAAAGGATATATTATGGATAAAAGTTGGATAAAACTTCAAAATCGATTGTGCAAAGAATATATTGATGGAATAAGATCATTTATTGGTTTGGCAAAGAAGTATGTTGATAAGAGAGGGTTTTGCACAGTGTCCATGTAAAAAGTGTCAAAATGTCATAATGAAACATCCTCGTGATGTTGAATGTGATTTGTACACATATGGAATGGCGGTCACCTTCAATAGATGGATATATCATGGCGAAAACCCGAATTTTTCCTTTTTGAAACCCATAGACATAGATAAAACACTTAATCAACGCGTAGAGACTTCTCATCAAAATTTAGATAATGCAAATGAAATGCTTGAATTGTTGAATGATTTGACAAGTGGGGGAAACATTGAGGCTGAACATTGTGGAGATGGAAACTACATCGAAGGTGAAACAAGCGAGAACATTGAAAATAGAAGTAATAAGTTTCAATCATTGGTTCATAAACAAAAAAAACGAGTATCTAGAAATACAAACTTGCATTGCAGGTCAAAGAGTTTCTGATGCTCCTAGATGTCAAGTTCTACCTGATAATTTGCAATATGTCCCTTTTGGAAGAGTATGTGCCAATAGGAGTGAGTACACATTTTGGGATGGAGTTCATCCAACACAGGTTGGATATGAGTCATTAGCAAGTAGATCCTTTATGGCCCAATTCCCCAATGACACTTACCCTTTGGATATTAACCAACTTGTTCACCTAAACCTCACTTAAAACTTTCAGCTTCTAATAATCTTCTTTCTTTGTTTCACAATTTGCCTTCAATAAGTCTTTAATTTCTCCTTCTTCTGGGAATTCACAACATGTTTTGACTGATATATCGTAATAATTGTATGTCTCTTAATATATAAACTATATGGCTGCTGCCTGGATTAATATATCTCTATGTTTGAGTTTTGCAAAGGTAAGAAAAGGCATTAATTATTGAGATGGTGGTTATTATTATTTTAATTTTAGTACAAGTAATTTTAGACTTTGACTTGTTAATGGTAGTAGAGAGAAGGTTTCAATAAGCCCTTCGTTTAAATTAAACTCACTTTGCTACCAAATATTTATATATATATATATATATATAAAGAAAAAGAGTAAAATGCATTTTTGATCTCTGAAATTTGGATTCAATAATCAAAGATTGGATTGAAATAATATTTAAAGGATTAATTTTTAAAATACACTCTCATAGTCTGTTTAATCTTTGACAATAATCAAAATACTCGCATGGTTAGGATCAGTGCACGCATAAACGACAATAATCAAAATCTGAAAAATTAATCTCGTGAAGGATAAAGGGCGACAAAAGGGATTGGACTGAGCAAGGTGCGGTTGTATAGAATTGGTGAATTTGGTTATGGAGTTAGCTGTGAAAACTGTCCGGTAGAAAAAAAAGAGAGGGGAATGAGAAGGAGACGGTAATAAGAGGAGGTGAGAAAAATAATAATAACCACAAGCAAAATTTAATGATAAAAATTAATAACATGTGCCATGTCATTTAAAAATGGATATGCCACATTAGTCAACTACCGGTTAACTTTACTTAGAGACCCTTTAGAACTATTGTTTAAAACTTAAGGATTAAAGTGTTACTTTTTAAACCTCATGGACCAAAGAGAGATCTAACTCAAACCTTGGGGACCAAAAGTGTAATTTACCCAAACAATAATATAAATTATTAAAACATATGGGTAATTGTTTTAAATGGTGAAATTATTACAAATATTCTAAATATAGTGAAATCTTATTGTCTATCAATCATATGTATGCACATTAGGTTTTGAATAATTTGAATAAGATAATATTTAGATGATTAGTTTTTAAAAGTTAATCAAGACTAATCTATTTGTTCTAATTATGGAATATTATATAGTTTGTTTTCTTTTGTAAAGAAATATTTAGTTGGTTTGGAGTTAATTTCAAAAACAATGTATTTTTGGAAAAAAAAATGACAAAAATAGGGTAGTGTGGAAACATATTCTGAAAATAATATAAAAATGAAAAATATGTCACATTTAGGCTAGTGGGAAAACTATTATGAAAAATAGGTGGTGTAATCATGGATCGAGTCCACATTTTCCAAGAAAAACATGGTCCCAATCCACGACTTTCAAACAAAAATGTGGATCGAGTCCACGTTTTTCTTATTTCCAGTCAACCAACTGGTCAACACCCATGTCATTTGCGACATCATTTTCCACATGGACAAAAGTCGTGGACCTAGTCCACGATGAAGACAGTACTTGTGGACCCGGTACACGAGTCCCTTTTTTTTTTTTTTTTTTGCAACTTAAATTTTGCCGACAAGCACTTAGTTTTCGAGGTAAATTTATTTTTTTCAACTCAAATTAAACATTAAAAGTATAAATTTTGACACATAATAAGGCGAATGATGATAAATATTCCCAATAAAACATCTAAAGTGAGTATTATCAATTACAATTCAATGGAAACTCATATGATGCACACAGTGATCGTCTTCTCTCACTCCGGCCACAACGAGGTACAAAAACCTCAAAGTGTTGTTGATGATGATTTACATCATCAATGTCTTGTTGGGTGACAACAGACGGAAATGCATCAAATGCATAATACTCATTTTGATGACTAGAACTCCATACGAACCCGATGTGATGTCTCCTTGAACTCCTAGGAAGTTTTCAAGAAAAGCTTAAATTGGATTAGTAGATACATGAGGTTCTTGTTCAATGTATTGCTCTGAAATATTCTCAGCCTGTTGTTGTTTTACACGTCAATGATGAACACGTCTTCTATTAGTCTTGACAACATTAAGTCTATTTGTCTATTGAATGATATCTTCTACACTTACAATACATTGATCACACATTGAACTTAGCTCTGGTAAATTATGTTGCGCTGAATATTGTTGTACATCCTGAATAAAATTCTTTTGTATAGGAACGAAAATCAATGTAAAATAAAATGCAAACAACAAAATTTAATAAAATAAATAATAAAATTCTTACCATGCAATAATAATAAGCGCCCTCAGGTGCGATATATCGTCTTGTAATTGAGTTGTACCAAGGTAAATAATCATATGATACAGTTGATCCATCTACTACATCTCCTCTTACACAATGATCACGACGTGCCCACCACAATGATAAATAGTTTACATGAATTCGTCATCAATTTTTGTCATACTTGTTGGGTTTTATGCCCTAAAACTCGTAGATTGTAAATGTAATTATTTAACTGTCATTAAATCATTAATAAAGAGTTATTGATGTGTTACTTCAATAAGCATTATTAATTGTTTCTGTTTGTTTTGTCTTAATGACCCTAAATCCAATAAACTAACATCATAGGTTGTTTTATGAGTCTTGAACTGTATGTGGGGACATATGGAGATCAATATTCAAGATACAGTTTAAAGGGTCTATAATATAGGGATAAGGCTAGATACCTTATCCTGGTGACACTATGGATACGACCCACTTTGTATTTGATACAAATGCAATGATCTAATGAGTTCGTGTAGGTGACATGCGAGTGGGGGTATCCTATGCGATGAGTTTGCATAAGACTGGACCACGAAATAATAATCAATGTAACTCTGTTGACTAATTAGGTTTTTATTTCAATAGGATGACCTAGGCAACTTAGTCTTAACCTTGAGTATATTATGAACTCCTATCCACGAGGGATTGTCCTTTGATTCGTATGGGTGAGAGTGGACGTTTGCCGACTCAATATCCCTACCATCTTGGGGACAAGACCGAGTGGCAAGCTAGGGACATAATTATACAAGATGGAATTCACTCATTCCCATTTTTTAGGGTAAGTAGATAAGTGTTCATTAGAGGAGTTTCTATTTAATGGTTGGACCATAAACAGGTTGTTCATTAGAGGAGCACTGGTACTTAACGATTTACAAGTAACCCAGGGGTAAAATGGTAATTTGACCCAGCTGGTGTTACGAACAGTTGTGAAGGACTAATTTGCTATCACTGGTTTATACCCATGGACACAAAATACATCTGCAGTGAGAAGAGTGCAGCTGTGGGTCTTTAGTGGAGTGTACCCATAGTTAACGAATATTGATGAATGTGGTTAATGAGTTTAGCCAATTAATCTCATATCGTTGGAGCTTATGATCTGTAGGTCCATAAGGTCCTATTGCTAGCTCACTACAGACCAACAAGGATCAACTATGTTGAAAGAAAAATTTGAAATGTTTAAATTTATGAAGGAAAATATTAATTGTATTGAATACAATTAATTGCATGATTTATTATAAATTTTATTTGAATGTGATTCAAATGATAACTATATAATATGGAAAATTAATTTATTTAAATATGATTCAAATAATTAATTATTTATTTGGATAAAATCCATATAAATAAATGGAGAGAGAATTAATTAATTAATTTGAATTGGATTCAAATAATTTATTATTTAATTTGGATGAGATCCAAATTAAAGATTCTGCAGAAAATAGATAGAGGGAGAATTAATTAATTGATTTGAATTGGTTCATAATTAATTATTTAATTTGGATGAGATCCAAATTAAAGATTTTGCAAAGAATTAAATATTTAAATAAGATCCAAATATTTTAAACCATTTAATATGAGATATTATTTGAGTAGATATTTATTAATATTAAATATTATTAAATATTTATTTAAAATCTCTGTAGAGAGGTTATCCTGATCGAATTAGGAGTAATCCATAGAGTTCTATAAATAGGACCTTGGGAGCCTTTATAGAACACACTCTCTAAAAGAATAATCTCTATGATTACTCTAAAAATCTCCATCTACTAATTCTCCCAATTTTCTTAGAATCATTCCAATTTTCTTAGAAAAATTCCTCTACTAATTCTCCCAATTTTCTTAGAATCATTCCAATAAGTGGTTCCCACAAATCGTCCCAATTTTCTTAGAATCATTCCAATAAGTGGTTCCCACAAATCGGATCTTTGCCAAAGTCATAGCAAGGAATATTTCTTGGAAAATGAAGACTATAAGGAGAAAAACCGGATCTTTGCCAAAGTCACAGCGAGGAATATCTCTTGGAAAAGGAAGACTACAAGGAGAAGACTATCGGATTCAAGAATTATAGATTGGTAAAGGTATGATGCTTAACCTTTTTCTTTATTTTTTGTATTTTCAATTCTTTCAATAAATCAAAGAACGCGATCACACGCTTCCACCGAGATTCAATTCCCTATAATACTTACTATCGCACGCTGAATCCCTATAGTACTTACTGTGGCAACATCATCGCAACGCGGAGCAGCTGATGTCCCGACGTCCGTCCCTAAGGGTATCTTTCAAGGTAAAAGGTTTGGAGTTGCCACCAAGTCACCTATTTTAAAAAGAAAGAAAAACAAAACGGTCTACTGGTTCGAGGGTCGTTGAGTGTAGGGAAGGTATTAGCACCTACAACACCCGTTTGAAAATATTTTATTTTATTATCCGAAATTCGTAAAAAAGTAAAATGGAAACTAGCAAGTTTAATTGACTAATTAAATAACCCCAGGTAGAGGTGTTCTCTTCCATTCAACTTATCAACTTAAGTATCCCAGCCTAGACAGAATTATTAAACTAATCAATTATATTTTAAAATATTAATATTTGGTAAACTTTAAAAGAAATGTCAGCACCAAACTTCACTATAGAATAAAGTATAGTTCGAATTTCGTGAGTGACAATCCATTAGTTTAACTCAAAATCATTTAATGAAAATCTCATCTTTGAAAAAAAAAAAACCTCAATTAGAATCCAATGAATTGAGATTGAGAACCCAATGATTAATAAAAACTCACAAAATGAAACATAAGAAAAAAACAAGTTTTTAAAAAAATATTTGAACTCATCCTTAAGAAATAAGAATAAAATTTGATAAATGAGAAAAATAGTTGAAATGGGGAGAAAAGAAGTAATAATGAAAAGAAAAAAAAAGGTAAAAATCAAAGAATAGGATAAGAAAAAAAATGATGAAAATTAGGGGGAGATGAAATAATAGTAAAAATAAAATAAAATAAATATAAATATAAATAAAATTTAGTTTTAAATAAATAAAATAAAATCATAACAAATAAAATTTAGTTTTAAATAAAATAAAATAAAATAGAAAAATAATAAAATTAAATAAAATAATAAGTGAGACACACCTTTACCTTTACCAATCCCTTCTTTTTTTCTCTTTCCCCCTCCCCACCCCACCCCCCCGTTTTCCTTTTCTCTTATTCTTTTCCTTCTTCTTCAACCTCACAACTTCTTTTTTCTTCAACTTCACAACTTCTCTCTTTCTCAACCTCACAACTACTTTTTTCTTCAATCCCACAACCTCTTTTTTTTTCCACCTCACAAACTTTCTTCTTCTCCTCACAACTTTCTTCTTCTCCTTGCACTATGTATTTTTTTTTTAATTTGTCACTCTAATTTCCTTTTTTTTCCTCCTTCCTTCCTCATTAAAATCTCCATCAATTTATAGGGAGAGGGGAAGGTTTGGAGTTGAGATATGTTAGGGAAGATGGAGGGCGGAGAGGAAATGGAGGAAGAAGTTTGAAATGGAGGAAGAAGAAAAATTCAAATGGAGGAATAAAGAAAAAATAATAATAAGTAATAAATAAATAATAAATATATAATAAATATATGAAATAATGAAAATAAAAAAAAAAAGAAAATAAAATGGGGAAGAAAGAAAAAAATGGAAGAGAAGAGAAAAAAATATAAATAAATAATCAATAATAAATAATAATAATAATAATAATAAATCAAATAAATAAATAAAATAATGAAACTAAAAATAAAAGAAAATAAAATTACAAAATACCAAAAAAAATAATAATAGAGAAAACTAATAAGAAGAAATGGAAACAAATAAAAGAAAAGAAAAATAATAAATAAATAATAAAAATAAAAGAAAATAAAAGAAAATAGAAAATAGAAGGAAAAAATAAATAAATAATAAACTAATTTTGAAAAAAATAAGTAAAATAATAATCATAACCAAATAATGTAAACCTAAAGAATAAGTAGATAATTAAAAATAAAAATAAAAATAACATTAAGAGAAAAATGGAAAAATAAAGATAAATAAAATAAAATAAAAATGTCGAACCAAATACGGTGTCTACACTTACTCCTTAAGTCAATTTGGTGCAGGTCACGGTCTGTATAACAAATTGGTGGCACCGTTCGTCGCATTCTAAATTGCCTTAATACTCGGTTTTGGTAATGCCACTCTACGGTATGAAAACATATTAGAGGGCTCACCGATCAACCAAATGTCTTCACCTTTATAATAGTAATCAGGCAATGATGTCATGATCTCTCATGTGTGTATGGTGTCCAATTGATCTAAAATTAAAAAAACATTAATAAGTAGAACCTAATTGTGCATTTAATAAGTAGAACCAAACACCAAGAAAACCAGCTTGTTGTAAACAAGGTACGATCCATGGGTCTAACATTATACTACAATCAACTACTTGCTTTCTTCTATAACACCCAAAATCTACAGTGGACTGAGTATTCTATACTAATTGCGAACAATGTTTTGGTTGTAGATATAATTGCACCAAATTAAAAGGATAAGGATCCATAATTGACACCGAAATATAATAAACATAAATTGTAACGACCCGACTAGCAACTATCTAATCAGACCGTTACTCAGTGCATGCAACAATTCGAAGAAACGACACTATGCGGAATGGTAAAGAAGAACCCATGTTTTTCATGAAAATTTCTACTTGTTTTAATTTAAGAAATCAGTGCAATAACAAATAAATAAAATTTTGGTTTGGGGTACCCCTAAGGAAAACAATAAAAGAAGCTTTATAAATGAAAATCAACATAAACAAATAGGGAGACGAATTTCAAAACAAAACTAGACAGTTGGACAAGATTTCATAAAAGAAAACATGTAAAACTAGGCGGAAACTGCTACGGGTCCCCTAATGCCATCAAGGTTTCCTTCTGTCATTCGCCGACACGTTCCTTCCTTTACCTAAAAAAAGAACATAAGAGAAAAGGATGAGTAATTTTATTACTCAGTAAGTAACCCTATTACCGGGGTCAGGCTAGGCACCTATGTCCAATAAGTGCATCAAACATGTGAGACATACATATCTATCATACTTCACTATTACTACAAGTGAGTGGTTAGACTCGCCCCACTGTTGGTCATTGGTGCCCACAAATCTCTAGTGAGTCCCGAAGGAGACACTTAACTCTAGTGACCCCGGAGAGACACAATCTCTGGTGAACCCGAAGGAACACAATCTCTGGTGATCCTGAAGGAACACAATCTCTGGTGGACACCTAACCAACATAGGGGGGCACTACTACTCATCGTACATGGTCAATAAACTTCACAATCATTTCATCACATGAATCTATACACAAGCAGTAAGGTTCATAAACATTTAACAGCATGGGTTCATATACTAACGGGCACATATATTGTAAGACATGGAAAAACGCATACAGGCACAGTATCTCATAAGTGGCTCTAGAACCTTACTATTCCATGGCGACTACACATATGACCCGAGGGCGGTTTAGGTAGTAAGTCTACTTACATTGAGACTAGGTGCAAATAGCTAACCAAGCAGCCAATTCTCACAAAATGCTTGAGTTAAAACCCCAAAGTGCAACTAAGCCACAATCTTCTTCCATACTTCAAACAATGAGTCCAATCAAAATGGACCCTTAAACCCGCTTAGACAGCTTGTTTCCGGTTCCAAAATCCTTGGAAGCCTGAATCTAAAATCCAACCTCAATGAGTAACAACAATTAAAACTAATTCACGAAATTACGAGAAAATCAACAATACTTACCAAAACCGTCCTGACCTAACCAAGTCTTGAAATTCTAGCGTAACTCACGAGAGAGAGTAGCTGGGCAACAACTTGCAAACCCATTGACATCCAAGATTGGCTTAAGTATATATATATACTTCTTTAAATTCTCTTTTCTTTTCCTTTTCCAAAACCCGAAAATATATATATTTAAATTTCCTTTTTCCTTTTCCTTTTTCCTTTTCCTTTTCCTTTTCCTTTTCCTTTTCCTTTTCCTTTTCCCAAAACAAAACACAACTTATTTAATATAATATTCCTCAATCCATCAAATCAAATCTTTTCCAACGACCACTTAATAATTTATTCAACCCATCAAATCAAATCTTTTCAAGTCATTATTTGATTTAATTAGAGTAACTTTGGAGTTAAACGCATGATTTAGGTAGTTGAATGATGAAAAATGTATCACCATGCGTTGGCACTACTTACAAAAGAAAATGCCTGAAAAACGATGAGCTTTTCTATTCCTAACGCGGTTAAGAAGAAAAGAAGTGCAAACAACCAAGTACGAAGAGACGAAGCTGCTGCGAGAACAAGTGGAAACCTATGCGTCGAGCCTATGCGTTGAGACCATGTGTCGATGAAGAAACAGACGCATGCTCAAACAGCTGTCATGTCATTATGAAAAAGAGCAACAACCTATCAGATCATGGCAGAACAAATAGGCTGACAAATCTGAAAAGTCTATGCAACGTGGCTGAAATTTAATGCAAAGGTGTCAGGTCATCATGATATCAACCTTTTGACGCCTATAAATAGCCCAAAAGCATCTCCGAGAAAGAGGAGGAGAAAAAGAGAAACCAGTTCAAGAGGCGAAAGCTCTGCACTATTTCTCCCTCACCATAACCAGCTTCCATTTCGAGCTCTTCTGAGAGAAGGATTCTGAGCACCTTTAGAGTCGTCTCCCAGTGAGTGAGAACCTTCACCCTATGGAATTTATGTATCAAATAGCAACCATCTCAAGCCTCCATGAAGCAAGATGTTGCCAGTGGTGGCTTGACGCCCTTCATTTTTGTTTTATTCCCATTTCTCTCCTTCTTGCTTATATTTTGTTAATGACATTCGAGAGAATGACTTATTTTCTTAATATGAGTTTGATTGACTATTATCTTCCATCTATTTCCGTATTAAACACCTTACACCATGTTTGAATGCTAAATGAGTTTGATGTTAAAAATTAGTTTTTCTTGAGCAATCCTGAGTATATTACATCTTGATTAATGCATATCTTTAGCTTGCATAACTTTGTCTGACAAACACAAATAGTAAGCATGACTGTCAAGCTTGAGAGAGTGGATAGTTAATCTTTAGCATTTATTAAGACTAGATGAGTTGCAGAGATGTAATTCATCTTTTGCCAATGCAAACTTACTATGCGTTTTAGAGATAAAATTAATGTGGCGTCAAAACATCGAGAGATGGATTCACAAACGCAGTTTGTAGGTATGTAATTGTACTTAGAAGGTTTAGGTAACAACTACTTCTTGCGTTAACTCTACTCCTATTGCATGGTTCCATTCATTCTCAACACATGCTATCTGACACTAAATGACATATGACTAACCATCGCTGCATCCACCTCATTATTAGTAGCAGGAAACTTTTTTCATTCTTTATGTATAGTTTGACACATACAACCAACAAATGCACATATTACATGTATAGATCACCGCATAGTCAGGCATATAATCTCAACGCCTAGTTATTACAAATCTCTGCGTTCGACCCTGGACTCACCAGGAAACCTATAAATACTTATACTTGGGTCTTTATAGGAAAACTTGCTTAATCATGATCACATTTAGAGTAATTCTCGACGCATCCTTGTACTGAAATATTAAAATCTATTTTTGTGCAACAAGCTAAGAAACTCAATTCAATTTAATTAAGAAATTCATCTCGAACAAGTTTTTGGCGTCGTTGCCAGGGATTTGAATTAATAATTTAGGTTTTGATATTATTTGTTGATTTATGCAAAAATCTTTATCTTGGGCCGTACTGAGTGTTTTGTCGAAGATGTATCTGACAGTTTATGAGCAAGGAAGAAAAGTCTTGTTCATTTCTGACCCTGAGATCGAGAGAACCTTTCGGAAAAGAAACAACTCATCAAAGGCGGCGACAACTTTGCAAAGAGAAGTAATTGAAAAATCAAGCCAACCAGCCTTTGAGAGCCAACAATTAGGCTAACATCAGGCAACGAAGTAATGAACGATGCGTTAGCCTAAAAATTTTCACAAATTGAATGCTGCGGCAACAATCTCAAATTTTCAGAGAATTTTTTTTTTTACGAGATTTGGAACGCCGAGTGCCCTGATCAGCGCCACAGGTAAACTATGAACAAGATGTTCTAGTGTTTTTTTTTTTTTTTTTTGAGATCCATGGAATTTTTCCTCATGGTGCTGCAGAGCTGATGAATGAAGACGGCACCAACGCATCCAAAGTTAATGGTCAACTAGTAAAGCCATATTTTCGAGACTGCATTGAACGAGATTAATCGTTGACTTGGAAAAGATATAATGAGGAAAAGATGGACACGCCCTGCATTGACAACAAGCATTTATATCCTAGGGACACATCCTAACTTTTATGCCTTTTTTTCTGCATTGTTTCATTTCTTCTTTTCTTTTCGTCATTTTATTTAATTTAATTTAATTTTTATCTTTAGTTTATTTTTAATTCATTTTGATTTATTTTATTTTATTTTATTCTTTTTATTTGCGTTGAAAAATTTTGTTTGGTGCTATCTATTATCTTGCGTTGAGTGAAACTGAACTCTCAATTTTAAGGCGTCAACATCTAAAACGATGCGATATGATTAGCTCAATGCCTAGAGGGGAATCTGAAGCGATTCTGTCAAATCGCTCAGATCAAGAATTCGAAAAGGCTGACGGCGCTTAAGTCGACTGAGATCGACGGATGTTAGACCATTTAATGCGGCTATGATGTCACGCATCGAGCCGATCACCCACGTGCTCAGCCTAAACCCTTTATAAACCCCTCTTCACCCCTTTTCTAGGTTACTCTTCCATATCTCTCGAAGTTTCCAGATTACCGGCGCGATTTCCGGCTTATTCGAAAATTCTTCCAATTCCCACCCACTTTTCTCTCTTTTCACCAATACCATTCCCATGGCTTCCCAACGACCCACTTCCTCCAAAAGCCCTAAACATATGGCCTCATCCTCGAGGTAGGGTAGTCGAAATTTGTCCACTACCTCTACCACACCTGAACCACTCGCCATTGTTCGCCCCAACGGTCCTGAGTTGGAAGCGACCTCATCCCCATCTCCGCCACGCTCCAGGGACCTATCTGAAGCTCAAAAGGTGGGAAGGAATGATGAATCCACCGTCTTCGGAGATATTCTAGACTCTATCGATGAAGAAGACAATGACTGGTTGGACGGGTTGGTCGACCAGAGGATGACAAATGAATCGCGTGGGTCAGTCCCTGCGATGAGTGGTCTTGAGGAGTCGGACTCCGATGAAAGACCTATTAGAAAGGTAATAGCGGCGATGGAAAAGAAGAAATCCACCAAAGAAAAGAAAATCAGGCTAATAAGGGCCAGGGAAGAAGCCGAGGAAGATGTCCCTTCGCTAAGAAGGAAAAATGAGAAAGTAAAGGACGCGGGGACATCCGAGGCCATCGCATCATCGGCCGCCGCATCATCTGTCGAGCGGTTAGCAGCGAAAGTGGCAGAGAAGTCCAAAAAGCTGAAAGCCGACATCCAAAAGATGAAAACAAGGACGGAGTCGTTTCTTGCCCCAAAGAAGAAAAGAAAAGAGGAAATTGTGGCTGGCGAACAAGCTGTTGAAAAGGCCGCCAGAAAAGCTTGAGTTTCTCCGTTGCATAGCAGAGATTACAACGGAATTAGAAGTAGAGTTGGAAGTAAGTGATGCGGAGAGGGCACCCAAAGCTGAACGCATCAAGAAAAATATAAAAAAAATAAGGGAGGAGAAGAAGAAAGAAAAAGAGGTAGCAATCACCAAAGAAAAGCTACTGGAGAAAAAGAAGAAGACATGGGTGATTAAGGCACCTGGAGTTGTTATAAGGGACGTGGACGCAGGCAGAGCAAGGAGAACGCCTGCTAGTCCCATCAATAGGAATGAGAAGGGCAAAGGAAAACTGGTTGAGGAAACAACAAAGGAGGCGGCGAAGAGCCGAAAGAAACAATTCAGTGGGCTTTACACTGAAGTGGGATTTTTCCTAGAGCCAATTGAGCTGCCCGCCTTTATCATACAAGGAGTCAACGCATTGGGTTGGAGGCAGTTTTGTGAAAGTGGCCAAGTCATCCAACCCACCACTGTAGAAGCATTTTATGAAGGAACAATTTACCGCAGGGCACTCTTAGTCAAAGTTGAAGATGAGGTGATTTCCTTCGAGCCTCAAGAGATCAACGCGTTGTTTGAGCTTCCCAACATCATGGCGGCGGAAGGTAATAGAATAATGTCGACGCCTATAGACGCCGAAATGAATGACGCCCTCACAATCATCGCCAAACCGGGGTCAGAGTGGAACACTTCCCCAAAGGGCATTCAGTCATTGGCGTCTAACTACTTGATTGTCGAGGCCAACCTGTGGCTTTATTTCATCAAGCGGTCACTGCTCCCCACAACGCATGACGCCTCAATTTCAAGGGACCGTGCCATGGTCATTTATTACATCATGCGGGAAATTCAGCTGGACGTGGCACACATCATTGCCCCACAGATTCGGGGGCTATTTTTCAAGCCAAGGGGTCAGCTATTCTTCCCCTTTCTTGTGACAAGACTGTGCGCCAACGCACAATTCATGGAGGATGCATCAGTCAGAACAGTGAATGGAGTCCTTTCAGCGCAAAGTCTGAGACGGATATTGAAGGACTCACCGCATCTTCTTGACGCAGCCAACCCAAAGAAGAGGCCGCCAATGTCACAAGAACCATCATCCCCCCAACCTCAACCCAAGAAGAGGAAACCGGTCAAGAAGAATTTTGAGATTCAGGCGTCGAGCTCACAAACTTGTGAACCCGAAGAAAATGTTCAGCTCGACGCCTATACCCAAGTTTTGACCATTTATACTCCTTCCATCGACCCAATCACTGAGGAGCCTCTTCACCACCAACTTCCCCTTCTCCTTCCCCTAAAATCCAAAAAGAGCCACTCCACCTCCCTACCACCCAACGCGGCCTTCCAACGCCTCATCAGCTTCCTATCACAGACTTAAACGAAGAGACGAAGGAAGTGTCTCCGCCTTCTTCGCCCCATCTGGAGTTAACCCTCTCCCCGCCTCAATCATCCACCTTTCGAAAGGCAACTCCACCACCACCACCACACTTTGAGCCAACCCTGACTCTGGATCCTGAGGAGTCAGCGGTCTTTCAATTCTCACCGCCTCGCAATGAACCTCAATTTTCCAATCTTCCAACTCTACCAACTACCAAACCTTCTGCCCGCCCAATATCTCAACCGCAGGCAGAAGCAACTACCAGCACGCATCATCAAGAGGAACCATATCACTTGCGGCACGCCTCTACTCCGCTGCCGTTTGTTGATTTAAATTTGGATGATTTGCTACGGTACTTGAATGATGGGATCCTTCACCCCATCATGGGAAACCTGGATGAAATTCAGCGCAAGGAGATGGAAAGTCTCCAGCAGCAAGAAGAGTTGGCTCAACAAGTTTCACAATTGGGTCAGCAAGTGACTCAGATGGCGCAGCAACAATCGAAGCTTCGGAGTTTTGTTCAATGCCAAGCTCAGTGACAAGATGAACAATTCAACACTTTGATGAATTATATCTATGAAGTGTTCGTCCAACGCATCCCAACGTCAGTTATTCCTCCTTCCCTTCAGCAACCCCTTCAGTTCAACGATCCAAATCCTCCCCCTGCGGACAACAATGACAACACCCCGGGGAGAACTTAAATTTGGGGGTGTTCTTTTGGTTTATTTTTCCCCTTCTTTTCTTACGTGTATTCCTTTGAATTTTTTGTAATTAGTACAACGCATAGTACATTTGCATCAATGCCATATCTTCATGAATCTTGTTGTTCTCTTGAGTTTGTACTTTCAACTATTTCTTGCTTTATTATTCTCTCCGCCTTGTTTTTGTTTATGCGTTCCACCTCTATGATGAAATTTATGCTCTTCACCTGTAGACTTATTGAAATAAGAGGATTAACTCACAAGCCTTAGGATATTACACTTGGTAAATTACTTCTAAGAGTTAGTATGCGTTGCAAGCTTTGCCTCAAACCTCTTTTACAAAATTTTTCTAAGGCAATCTCTTAACATAATTTCAGCAATGAGGACCTTGCTGCCCTTAAATTTGGGGGTACAAAAGGTTTGAGCCATGTGTTCAGAATACTAATTAGATGGTTCGCAACGCCTTTGCATTGACTACAGAGAGCTAAACAAGGTGACGATAAAAAACAAATACCCTCTCCCCAGAATTGACGACCTATTTGACTAGTTGCAGGGAGTCACAGTTTTCTCCAAGATTGATCTTCGTTCAGGGTACCATCAGTTGATGATAAAGGATAGTGACGTCCCTAAGACCGCTTTTCGTTCCCGATATGGACACTACGAATTCATCGTTATGTCCTTTGGTCTGACGAATGCCCCTGCGGTATTCATGGATCTAATGAACCGGGTGTTCAAAGACTTTCTTGACACTTTTTTCATCATATTCATCGATGATATTCTGATATATTCCAAGATGGAGGTAGAGCACGAGGAGCATCTGCGAAAGGTTCTCGAAACCTTAAGGGCACATAAGTTGTATGCTAAGTTCTCTAAGTGCGAATTCTGGTTGAAGCAGGTATCCTTTTTAGGGCATGTGGTGTCAAAAGATGGTGTCTCGGTAGATCCTTCCAAGATAGAAGTGGTTACGAGCTGGCTTCGCCCTGCGACAGTTAGTGAGATACGCAGTTTTTTGGGTTTAGCTGGCTACTACCATCGGTTTGTGAAAGATTTCTCTCGTGTAGCCATGCCATTGACTCAGTTGACCAGGAAAGGTACTCCCTTTGTTTGGAGTAAGGCCTGTGAGGAGAGCTTCCAAGACCTCAAGCAGAGGCTAGTGTCTGCACTGGTACTTACCGTTCCAGATGGGTCAGGGAGTTTTGTCGTTTATAGTGATGCTTCCAAAAAGGGGTTGGCTTGCGTGTTGATGAAGCACGGCAAGGTGGTTGCTTATGCATCTCGGCAGTTAAAAAGCCATGAACAGAATTACCCGACCCACGATTTAGAGTTGGCAGCAGTTGTTTTCGCTCTGAAGATATGGAGGCACTACTTGTACAGGGAAAGAATCCAGATCTTCACAGACCACAAGAGCTTGAAGTACTTCTTCACTCAGAAGGAGTTGAACATGAGACAACGCAGGTGGTTGGAGTTAGTAAAGGATTATGATGTAGAAATCTTGTACCATCCCGGAAAAGCAAATGTAGTAGCAGATGCCTTGAGCAGAAAGGCAGTTCATTCAGCTGCTCTGATTACTGACCAGACCCCACTGTGGAGGGACCTTAAGCGAGCAAGCATTGCAGTGGCGCCAGGAGAAGTCACTTCCCAGTTAGCTTAACTATCGGTGAAACCCACTTTGAGGCAAAGAATCATAGACGCCCAATCGGGAGATCCATACCTTAGGGAGAAACTTCGCCAAATGGAGTCGGGGCAGATCAGTGAGTTCTCGGTATCCTCTGATAGTGGCCTCTCATACCACGGACGCTTGTGTGTTCCAGCAGGCAATGTGGTTAAGGATGAACTATTGTCGGAAGCTCATAACTCCCTATTTACAATACATCAGGGCAGTACCAAGATGTATCAGGACCTGAAACATCATTACTGGTGGCCCAATATGAAGAGGGAAGTGGCTAAATTCGTTAGCAAGTATTTTGTATGCCAGCAGGTGAAGGCCCCGAGGTAGAAGCAGGCAGGGTCGTTGCAGCCCCTGACGGTACTCGAGTGGAAATGGGAGAATGTATCTATGCACTTCATAGTAGGTTTGCCTAAAACAGCGAAAGGTCACACTGTGATATGGGTCATTGTAGACAGACTCACCAAGTCAGCACATTTTATTCCGGGAAAGTCTAACTTTTCAGTAAGTAAGTGGGCACAAATTTATATAAAGGAAGTGGTAAGGCTACACGGAGTACCAGTTTCTATAGTGTCTGACAGAGACCCTCGTTTCACATCTAACTTTTGGAAGAGCCTCCAGACTGCATTGGGCACTCGATTGGATTTTAGTACGGCTTTTCACCCCCAGATGGACGGACAAACGGAGCGTTTGCATTAGGTACTAGAGAACATGTTGCCTGCCTACGCTCTAGACCTTCCAGGAAGTTGGGACTCCTACTTGCACTTGATGGAGTTTGCCTACAATAACAGTTATCAAGCTACCATTGGCATGGCCCCATTCGAAGCCTTATATGGTAAGAGTTGCAGATCTTCAGTTTGCTGGGATGAAGTTGGGGAGCGAAGACTGTTAGGACCAAAGTTAGTACAACTCACTAACGAGACTATACAGAAGATTAAGGCAAGGATGCAGACAGCTCAGAGTAGACAGAAAAGTTACGCCGACGTAAGACGGCGAGACCTGGAATTTGAGGTAGGTGATAAGGTATTCTGGAAAGTGGCACCTATGAAGGGTGTCTTGAGGTTCGGGAAAAAAAGGAAGTTAAGCCCCCGGTTCATTGGACCGTTTGAGATATTGGAGCGAGTTGGCCCCGTGCCTATCATTTAGCCTTGCCATCGTCGCTCTCTGCAGTTCACAACGTGTTTCATGTCTCCATGCTTCGAAAGTATATGGCGGATCCATCCCACGTGGTCGATTTTGAGCCTTTACAATTGAGCAAAGATTTAAGTTATGAGGAAAAGCCAGTGCAAATTCTCGCAAGGGAAGTAAAGGTTCTGCGCAACCAGGAGATAGCACTGGTGAAAGTCCTCTGGCAGAACCACCAGCGTGAGGAGGCAACGTGGAAATGAGAGGATGAAATGAGGTCAAAGCATCCAGAGTTGTTCCAACAGTAAAACTTTCGAGGACGAAAGTTTCTTAAGGGGGGAAGATTGTGACAACCCAAATCATTAAGGTAAATCCTCTTATTAAGTTAATTTAAGTCATTATGCATCAAAAGGAAATTATATTTATTTATATGTATTTATGTAGTTATTTAGTTTAAGGAGGAAAGTTTTAAAATTAGCATTTATAGTGGTTGGTGAGTCTTAGGTGGATTTAAGGAAGTTGTTGGGAATTGACAAAGGATAGTTTACTTTGGGGCAAATAAAATAAAATAAATAGATTTTGTGGGATTTAAGTGTGAATAAAGGATATTTTATTTTATTTGGTTGGGAAACAAAAAGGGAAAAGTGGAATTAATGGGTTAAGGAGGGAAAGGAATTAGGGTTTATTTTTAACCCTCCTCGATTTGCGTGTAGTCAGAAAAAAAAAAAGAGAAAAGAAAAGCTTTTCCCCGCCATCTCTCTCCCTCTCCACCGCCTCTCTCTCCTCCCTTCCTCCACGATTTTTGTCGCTGCTGCCGCCCTTCCTTCCTTTCCGGTCTCCCTCAACTCCTGCCACCTCTCTCTCTCTATTGCCACTCATTCCCGGAGGTTTCACGCCCGAAATTCATGCTCTCCACGCCAGGGTATCGCTGTCTCCCGCGGCTCTCTTGCTCTCTTGCTGACTCACGCTCCCCCACTCTCACACTCGGAAATCACGCTCTCCACGCGGTCACGCTCTCACGCTCTCCAGCTCTTGCTCTCTCGCTGGCTCTCGCTGACTCTCGGACTCTCGCTCTCTCGCTCTCTCGGTCTCTCGCTCTCGCTGACTCTCGCTCTCTCGCTCGACTCTCGCTCTCGCTCAGAATCGTGTTCTCGACAGCAGTTAACTGCTCGCCTGACCGTCAGTCGCCGGACCAGTACTCCCTAAGTAAGTATCTCAGACCTGAGTAGGTTAGTGGCATATTTGGGGATTACGAATTAATTGGTAAATCTTAATAGGTGGTCGGCGATTGCTTTAGTCCGTAGGGTCGGAGGAAACTGCGAGTTTGGTCAAGTTCGGGTAAGGACTCTCTCGAACAAATTTTGAGTTTGCTTATGATAGGTTGGACTTGATGAATAACTTACATTAGGGGAACTTTATTCCCAGTTGGTTCAGGAATTTTGCAAGAGTTGCAGTGTGGTTAGCTTTATGGATCAACCCTCAGGTAAGTGATCTTACTACCGGAACCGCCTTCGGGCCATATGTCTAGTTACCATGATCTAGTAGATTTCCAAAGCCACGTATGATATAAGATGCTTGTATGAAATTTCCATGTCTTAAAGTTTTATGTGCCTGATAGTGTATAAGTTTATACTATAAGACGTTTATGAACAGTACTGTTAATGTATGAATTCATGGAATGGAAGGAGTGTGAATTTGATTGATCATGTATGATGGGTAGTGGTAACTCCCCTACGTTGGTTGGATGTCCACAAGAGGTTGTGTTTCTTCTGGATCATTAGAGGATGTGTTCCTTCGGGTTCACTAGAGGTCATGTTCCTTTGGGTTCACCAGAGGTTGTGCTCTTTCGAGTGCACTAGAGGTTTGTGTTCCTTCGGGATCACCAGAGGTTGTGCTCTTTCGAGTGCACTAGAGGTTTGTGTTCCTTCGGGATTACCAGAGGTAAAAGTTTCCTTCGGGGCTCTAGAGGTTTGTGGGCATCCATAACCAACGGTGGGCGGGTATAACCATTTCCCTATAGAAGTATGATAGACATGCATGTCTCATGTTTGACGCACTTAAAGGACTTAGGTGCCTAGTCCGACTCCGGTAGTGGGGTCACTTTCTGAGTAATATAATTACTCATCCTTTCTTCTTATATGTTTTTCAGGTAAAGGAAGGAATGTGTCGGCGAATGACAAGAAGAATCCTTGATGGTATCACGGGACCCGTAGTAGCTTCCGCGTAGTCTTGCATGTTTTACTAAAATTGCTGTCCAACTGTCTAATTTTGTTTTGAGACTCGTCTATTTTTTTTTATTATGTGGATTTTTTTTTAGTCATTGATTTTATTAAGGGTACCCCGAACCAAATTTCCTTTTTATTTATTAATGTGTTATTTTCTTGAATTAAAATAAGTGGAAATTTCCATAAAAAGCTTTGTTCCTTCTTCACTATTCAGCATAATGTCGTTCTTTGAAGTTTTGCATGCATTGAGTAATGGTCCGTTTAATTCGTATAAGTCGGGTCGTTACATTATGCCTATTAGAAATTAAGCTATACCATCTCGTTGAGTAACATGTACCCACAAAAGCGATAGAAACCATGACCAACTAGATCTACTCTCTACTTCCACGATAGCAAAAGTAAGGGGAAATATATAGTCACTAGCATCAATAGACTAAATGGTCAACATTTTCCTTTTATACTTCCTATAAAGATGAGCCTCATCTATTTGTATCAATAGTCTACAATATTTGAACTCTTCTATAGTAGCACCAAATAACCAGAAAACTCGTCCAAAAATTGTCTTACCTGACATATCGAAATAAAATGTCAATCTACTCGTGTTTCAGGATTGTAATACATAGTAGCGCTCAACCAGTATGGCAGCTCAGCATATGATTTCTTCCATTAACAAAAATTTTAACCAACGCTTTTCTTTTTGCTTGTCACACAAGTCTATAATTGACATTATATCCGAATGATTTTTTAATTCTATTGTTTCTTGAAGTATCGCGACTGGAACACCGGGATCAACTCAAACAATATTTTGAATTTCCATACACAGAAAATTAGAATCAAGTTGTGAGTGATCTTGTGTAGTTTTGAGTACAAACAAGTTTGTTCAGATTGAAGTTTAGTAATTTCAAAAAGTCCATGTGTTTTACGCCTAGAAGCACATAACCTCCAATTACGACCCTCCTTCCACAACTTACATTTCACATGCCACATATATTGATTCGACTCTACTACAACAATTTGATAGTGTTGTGTTACACAATATGTTTTAACAATCATTTGTAAATCTTCCTTGGTGTCAAATAACATCCCTTTTTGTAAATGATTTGAGTCTTCTACCATCTTTCTCCCTCATCCAATATTGACCATTCTTCATGAATTGAATTAATAATTTCCCAATTTATTTGTGTGAATATCTCATCAGGTACTAACTCATTCTCTTTTGGTGCATTTGAATCTTCAAATAATTCATCAATCTCTACATCAATATCACTGTCCCTCCATTCCCAGATTCTAAAACAACTAAATCTTCATGTTGCATGGACATACTTAACAAACTTCTTTACAACTGTCCATAATTACGGGGAAAAAATATCATTCACACTATCATTCCAATAGCTCAATTCATTGATCCAAATAAAAACAAAACTCAAATAACAGTCAAAAATATTTTCACTCAACATCTTCAAAAATTGGAAAAAAATATCATAAAATGTTTGAAAATTAGATATATTCCACCACATACAACAAAACAATTATTGTTTACAAATTAATCCATTCAAGAATATCAAACAAAAAACAACTTACACAATGTGTATAAAACAATATAGAATATTATGATTCAAAATATCATACCAAAACACTAAAATGTTTGAAACTTAGATATATTCAACCACATAGAACAAAACACATATTATCTACAAATTGATACATTCAAAAATATCAATAAAAAAAGAAAATGACATACAATATGTGAAAAAAGTAACATATGCTTTAAAATATCACAAGCACAAAAAAATAGCATAAAATCATCCAAAAATCACACTAAATCTAAACAATAACTTAGAAAGTCATGGACCCGATCCACGATTATCTTAGAAATATTTATCTACAAATTAATCCATTCAAAAATATCAAATAAAAAATAACATACAATGTTTGGAAAAAAAACTAACATATGCTTCAAAATATCATACACAAAAAATAGCATAAAATCACACAAAAATCATACTAAATGTAAACAATAATTTAGAAAATCGTACACTTGGTCCACTAATTATCTTAGAAGTATTTTTCAGAATCATATTACACGCAACCCTATTTTTGTCAAGAATCACCCTAAATCTAAACAGTATTATATACAATGTTAAAAAAAAAAAAAAAAAAAAAGAAATACTACCTTTTGGCGGTCGGTGAAGGCTAGGGGCGGCGATGCATACATGCAGGGAAAGAATGCGGTGACAAATGGTGGTGACGACAAAGGCAGCAACGACAATGGAGTAGAAGCAAATTGGTGAGAGAGAGTGAGATAGTTGTTGGATGGAGGGGTTGGTTGGAGGTTATAGGTGAAGAAATCGTGGATCGGGTCCATGTTTTAGGTAATTGTGGACCCCGTCCACGATTCCTATCCCTGCCATCTGGCAGTCATGTTCCAGCGTTGCAGAGGCGAGAGATGACTGTTGACCACTTGTTGGAAATTGTGGACCTAGTTTACATTTAAACCAAAATTGTAGCCTTGGTCCACGATTACATTAGTGAAAAGCGTAGCCTGGGTCCATGATTTGCAGAAAACGTGTATCCCGTATGCGATTTCTCTACCTATTTTTGTCAACTTTTTTCCTTCTACCCTATTTTTGTTATCATTTATTAAAATAATATTATTTTTTAAAAAAGATCTAATCCCAAGAAAATTCACAAGTCAAAATGGAAATAATAAATATTTATAAGGTTACCAAGTAATTTAAATTAGATTCACAAATCCTCTTTGTTTTTTTTACTGCTTTCATTGAAAATTAATCTAAATATAGGATAAACTTCAATCATGGTTGAGCTATATAGTAATAAGGAATTGATTTTTGAGCTATATATTTATATCTTTATATCTTTAATTTCAGAAGAATTTGAGGGATCGTTTGCTTTGTGTGGTAATCTTATATTATATTTTATGGGCATCTAGATTGTGGTAATTTTAAAATAGTGAGGTATCCTAAAATCATTCAATTCTAGTCATTTTCATTCCCTTTGAAACGATGAATTTTCAAAATTCCCCACTATTCGGCATTAGTAAAATTGTCATCCTTACCCTTAACTCTAATTAGGATATTAGCCACCACATTATTTTCATTATCTCATCACTTTTTAGTTAGGTTTCGTTTACATAAAGGTTCTCACAGAAATCTATTGTATTTCTATCCCAGGTATTTTCACCATCCCTTTCTTACTTTTTTTCTCCCTTTTGCTTAATTTTTCCTACCCTCTCACTTCTTTTTTTTTCTTTTTTTTTTTTTTGTTGGTGTTGTCTATTTAATTTTGATAATTTTTTCAAACCTTACTATGAAATTGTTGGTCTCAAAATAAGAGAGCTCTAAATTGAGTATATGTAATTGTCTTCTTTGTTGAGTCCAGAAGGTTAATTTATGTATGTGTTTTTTTTTTATCCTAGAAAAAAATTATTAATCATGTTTTTTTTGTTGACTCAGAGCACAATTTAATTTTTTTTTTTCGAAAAAAATCTTTTGTCCTCCTTGTTGAGACTTGAATCTAGANATATATATATATATATATATATATATATATATATATATATATATATATATATATATTCAAGTTTTTTTCAATTTAGATTAGGTATTTTTTTATTTCTTCAAATTAGGTTGTGTATTTATTTCTCAAAAAAAAAAAAGAAAGAAAAAAAAAGAAAAAAAAAAGAAAAAATAGATTGTGTATTTTCATTTTCTTCAAATCATATTTTCTATTTTAATTTTATCAATTTATTATTATTATTATTATTATTATTATTATTATTATTATTATTATTATTATTATTATTATTATTATATAATTGTTTATGGAGGGAAATTTTGATTTTTTTTTTTTGTTAAAATATTAGATTTATTATTCAAATTTGTTTCAAATTAGATTAGGCATTTTTTATTTTTTAAAATTAGATTCTATTTGTAAATTAATTTATGTATCTTTAATATTTATATTTATTATTGAAAAGGCATCTATAGGGTAGTTTTTAACTAAATTTTTCTTATTCTTCGAGACATTTACAAGGTAAATTTAGTATTCATATTGTTAATATTTTGAAGCTTATTTATGAAACAATATTCTTTGCAGATATGAACTATCGTACTTTGGAATTGATGGATATATAATATTACTTTGGAATTGATGGATATTATATATAATATTATGACAATGTTAATTTGTGATATAGACAAGATGAACCAAATGTATTTTTTGAGTTTGTTATTATTATCAGTTATTGTATGTAAGAAGCATAATCTTAAATACGTAAAAGGGGTGACAGTGCATTTTTTAGATTACAAGTTAGACAAGTTAATGTCTATAGATTGATACATGATAGTGATGTAGCGTGTTTTGAGAATACTCTTATGAATAGAAGAACATTGAGTATACTTTGTCATATGCTCAAAATTGTAGGCAAGTTAAATGGAAGTAAAATATAGAGATAGAAGAAATGGTAGCAACGTTTCTACACATCATTGCACATGATGTAAAAAATAGAGTGGTGTGTAGATGTTTTTTGTGGTTAAGTGAAACGATTAGGGGACACATTATCATCTAAATGAATGGCGACCAGGTCATACAACAACTTCATCAGAGGAGTTTTTCAACATGAAACATCCTTTTACAAGGAATGTAATTGAGAGGGCCTTTGATCTTCTTAAAGGAAGATGGGCTATTCTTAGATCAAAGTCATACTATCCCGTCAAAGTTCATGTAGAATAATAATAGTTGGTTGTTTGCTCCACAACTTAATTAGATAGGAAATACCCATTGATCCAATAGAAGATGAGTTGGTTCGTAACACTATAAATGAACCTAAATTAGACTCCATCACTTATGTGGAAACATCGAATGAGTGGAATGCTTGAAAATATAACTTAGCATAAGAGATATATGATGAATGGAGATATTGAATGAATAAGTGCCTGTTTTACAATATAATGGACGTCCTACTATATTTAAATTTTTAGGCAGGTATAGTTTTTCTATAATTCATTAATTTAGATTTCTGAATCAGTTGTTTTGAATATTAACTAGAATTTTTATAACCAAACATATTAAAATGTGATTATTCTATTTTTTTTCTTATATGATTTGTTTTTATATAAAGTTGATCACATGCTTACGTTGTATTCTATGTCTTGTAATCAATATGTACCTTTGTAATGGTGTTGGTACTTTGTTTAGTTGTTAACTTTGAATTCAAGCCATGTCATAGATATGGAAGAAAATGGATCGATATAGATGGAGTTCAAACAAAAAAACATGTTTGGACTAAAGAAAAGGATGGCAAGTTGATCGAGTGTCTAATAGAGTTTGCAAATCTAAGCCAATGACATTGCGATAATGGAACACTTAGATTAGGTTATCTACAAAAAGTGGAGCAAATGATGAAATTAAAGTTGTCTGGATGTGAGGTGAAGGCTCAATCTCACATAGCATCAAGAGCGAAACTTTTGAAGAAGTAATATAATGCAATTGCAGAAATATTGGGACCAAATTGTAGTGGTTTTGGCTGGAATGAAAGAGAGAAGCGTATTGATTGTTTGAAAGATGTCTTTGATGATTAGCTAGATTAAGGTATGAAAATCATAATTTTTATTACATTCAATAATATACTTTTTGTAATTAATATAATATTACATAATTTTGTTGCATAGTCACTCAAGTGCAAAAGGGTTGCGTAACAAGTCATTCCCATACTTAGATAAAATGACAATAATGTTTGGCAAAGACCGAGCTAATGGCCTAGGAGCTGAATCATTGGAAGATATGGTTGAGAAAGTAGATATGGAGACAAACAATGGGATATAGGATGACTTTACTAATTGTTATATGTCGCACCCACCTGAAGAGGTAAATAGGCCTTAACAGGAGTTGATGAGGTAGATTATGTGTTCATGGATAAACTTGATTCAAGTATTCCAACTCAGTTTCATACTTCTTTAAAATTATCAAAGAAAAAGGTAAAGAATGAAGATAAATTAGTTGAAATTGTGACTACGTCTTTGAATAACATGGGTGCAATGTATGAGATAACAATGAAGAACATTGGTAAGATGGTAAGATAGCTAAGTATTTTGAAACTCAAACTGTTGTTTCTAAAAGGATCTCATGTATTTATTGAACTAGTAGATGTTGATGGACTAACAGATGTTCAAAGAGTTCGAGCAGGTGCGCTTCTAGTAAAGGATCATGGTCAAACCCATTATTTGTTTACGCTGCCACGATCTTATAGGAGGGAATTTACATTATAGTTATTGGCAAGGTAAAGTTAGTCAATAGAAAGATATGTGTTTGACATGTTTATTTTGTGTTAAGAAGGATCTTCAATTTTTTTTTTTTTTTTTTTGTTTCATTTGTAGAAAGACCTATCG
>QLSR01000004.1:126739-214756 GCA_031780015.1 Citrullus colocynthis | reverse complement strand
ATTCAAATTGGTGGGACAGTTCATATGGAATTTATTGCTTTAGGAGTTAATAGTGTTCTCACTCTCTAAATATAGTTTCAAACTAAGTTTTGACTTTAAGAGCATATTTTTATTGCTTTAGGAGTCTTCCAAATAACTACGGAGCACTTTGGAACGTTAGGTAAGTATTATTCTAGTCAAAATATTTATCTTCTTGTAGATAACAAGATTCTAGGCCATTCATGTGGTGAAGAGATGGATGAGACTATGAGTGAATGGTTTGCTTTATCATTGGAAGCTACTAATAATGTTTTATACATTTTTGCGTGGTTGTTATTGATAATTCTTTATATACTTTGGATATGATGTTGATACTAATTCATGTGGTGAAAGATGGATGAGACTAACATTTTTTGGCTGTCAACGAAGGTCAAAATTGTAGTAGTGTCGAACATTTTAGATTTTGGGGTAATTTTTTTTTTCTTTCTAATAAGTGTGTGACTAACGAAATTTCACTCATAGGTGTAGAAGATACAACTTCTCTTATTTGAGGTCCGAAATTGTCTCACACTCGACGCTCTACTCTCATCGCCGCTCGCCTCACCCACGCCATCACCAAGGTATCAAGTTATTCCTTCTTTTTCTTGCGTTAAATCTGAAGGTGGTATAAATAAAGTAGGCTTGCTGGAGTGATTGTTTTTAAATAGGAATTTGTTAGAGCAGTATGTTGCTAGGGGAGTATTCTTCTTTAGTGTTACAGCAGTTGGAAAAAACTAGATTCATAAAGAAGGGTAGGAAATTGGAGACGTAAAGCATAAGAAAAATCCACATGAGATGGAAGCAAAACCAAGTCACAATAAAGAAAAACCACACAGCTGAAACTTATGTACTGTTAAGGGAAAATATTGCAAAATGGTGAAAACGCCACAAAACACCAAAAAAGAGCAAAAGCTGCTGAGAACTTAGGTTGGGATGGTTATGTGAAGCTAGAATCAAAAGAGGGTTTATTGTGAAGAAGGGAGTGGAGGTATAGATACGAACTGTGCATGTACCCAATTCTTATTTCTTTTTAATCGGTTGTGCATATTGAAAGCATGCTACCTAGCTAAGTAAACTTGTGTCTTTTGTGGAATAGTATGTATGTCCATTTGTATGCACTTTGTAAGACGAACTGAGGTTGGAACTGTCACTTCGACACTTTTTGTCTTTGTTTTGAGCTGAGAAGCCATGCTTAGGTGTCCTTTTAGAAACTTTGAGATACGAACTGTGCATATACCCAATTCTCATTTCTTTTTAATCGGTTCTGCATATTGAAAGCATGCTACCTAGCTAAGTAAACTTGTGTCATTTGTGGAATAGTATGTATGTCGATTTGTATGCACTTTATAAGACGAGCTGAGGTTGGAACTGTCACTTCGGCACTTTTTGTCTTTGTTTTGAGCTGAGAAGCCATGCTTAGGTGTCCTTTTAGAAACTTTGAGATACGAACCGTGCATGTACCCAATTCTCATTTCTTTTTAATCGGTTCTGCATATCGAAAGCATGCTACCTAGCTAACTTAACTTCTTTAATTAGATTGGCATTTATAACTTTCTATGATAGAAATGGCATTGACGACTGTAGATGGACTTGATAGAAGTTATTATCTAATATTATGATCTTATCATCAGGTTTCTTTTTTGGGGGAGGAGAAATTAACAAGTTCTTAATTTCCTAGTATTATGTGATGGACAAATCATGGATGGTCAAAAGTAGATTATCTAGAGAATACGAGGTTGGAGTTGAAACTTTCATTGAATTTGGTTTGCGTCATGGCAATGGTTCCAATTCCATTCGATGCCCATGCTTAAAATGTGGAAATTGTATATCTAAGGATGTTTCGATAGTTAGGGATCATTTATATGTCAATGGAATTGATCAAAGTTATAAGTTATGGTTTTGGCATGGGGAAGATTTAGCCACACACAATGTTAACAACAATTCAGATCCTGTGTTAAATGAAAACTATGAGGATGAGTACGATTTGTTTAACGTAATTGACATGGTTCAAACTGCTCATGATCAACTTCCTGGTGCACCAAATATCTTTGACACTATGTTTGACGATGCTAAAAAGCCATTATACCCGGGATGTAAAAGATTTACGAAGTTGTCAGCACTTGTCAGATTGTATAACCTAAAGGTTAGATTTGGATGGAGTAATTCAAGCTTTTCTGAATTACTATCTATAATAAGTGAATTCCTACCTGAGAAGAATGAGATGCCAACTTCTATGTATGAAGCTAAAAAAACATTAGGTGCCCTAGGTTTGAGTTACCAAAAAATAGATGCATGT
Organism: Citrullus colocynthis; assembly: GCA_031780015.1. Classification (NCBI taxonomy): domain Eukaryota; kingdom Viridiplantae; phylum Streptophyta; class Magnoliopsida; order Cucurbitales; family Cucurbitaceae; genus Citrullus; species Citrullus colocynthis. The sequence goes on along the minus strand of QLSR01000004.1, from coordinate 212,442 downwards.
CCAAATGATTGTTGCTTATATAGAAAAGAGTATGCAAACAGCACCCAATGTCCTACATGTAATCTATCGAGATGGAGGGTTCTTAAGAACTCAAAAGAAGAGAAAAAAGGAGTGGCTGCTAAACAATTGTGGTACTTTCCAATTGTTCCAAGGTTAATAAGGATGTTCAAGAGCGCTGAACATGCAAAGAACTTGTGTTGGCATGCTACAGATTGGAAGGTAGACGGTATTATGCGACACCCAGCTGATTCTCCCTCCTGGAGGTTAATAGATCACCTATGGCCAGCTTTTGGTTTAGAACCAAGAAATCTTTGTTTAGGTTTATCCACTGACGGAGTCAATCCATATGGAGATCTAAGTACTAAATACAGTTGTTGGCCAGTCATTATTACAGTGTACAACCTCCCTCCATGGTTTTGTATGCGGAGGAAGTTTTTAATGTTGTCAATGTTGATATCAGGGCCGAAACAACCAGGATATGATATTAATGTGTACCTAGCTCCGTTGATTGAGGATTTGAAGCTTTTGTGGGAAGTTGGAGTTGAATGTTTTGATGCATACAAAGAAAAGTCTTTCACTCTGCGAGCAGTCCTATTATGGACTATTAATGATTTTCCCGCGTATGGAAATTTATGTGGTTGTACTGTGAAAGGGTATAAAGCTTGTCCAGTATGTGGAGAGGATACCATTTCAACCAGGTTACATCTTGGGAAAAAAATGTATACATGGGCCGTAGAAAATTTTTGCCAAGACATCACCCGTACAGAAAACAAAAAAAAGCCTTCGATGGTAAGCAAGAGAATGGAAGTCCTCCACACCCAATGTTAGGTGTGGCAAGAAGTTGAATGACTTAGCTTNAGATAACTACTGGAAAAGAAGACCTGCATTTTTTGAACTGCCTTATTGGAGAGAGTTGCATGTCAGACATTGTCTTGATGTAATGCACATCGAAAAGAATGTGTGCATGAATATCATAGGTACGTTACTGGAGGTTCCAAAAAAAAATAAAGATGGAATGAGTAGTAGACTTGACTTAGTTGAAATGAACCTTCGACCTGAATTAGCTCCTATACGTCGGGGGAGTAGAATGTATATTCCTACAGCGTGTTATACATTATCGAAAGAAGAAAAGTATCGTTTCTGTAAGACTTTATCTGGAATAAAGGTTCCTGAAGGTTATTCCTCTAATATTAGAAGTCTGGTCTCGTTAGAAGACTTGAAACTTAATGGCCTGAAATCACATGACTGTCATGTTTTAATGCAACAATTCCTTCTGATTGCATTACGTTCAGTGCTACCTAAGAATGTGAGGTATGCTATTACTAGATTATGTTTCTTCTTCAATGCAATATGCTCCAAGAGTGTGCGGGTACCAGAGTTAGATAAGCTGCAAGAGGATATAGTTGTTACATTGTGCCTACTTGAGAAGTACTTCCCACCTTCTTTCTTCACAATAATGTTGCATCTCACTATTCACCTTGTAAGAGAAGTGAAGCTTTGTGGGCCCATATACCTACGATGGATGTATCCATTTGAACGGTATATGAAAGTGTTGAAAAGTTATGTAAGAAATAGAAATCGACCGGAAGGTTGCATTGCGGAAGCACACATATGTGAGGAGTCTGTTGAATTTTGTTCTGAATTCTTATCTGGGTTAGATTCCGCTGGGCTTGGTTCATTCAAGAGACGAGAAGAAACGCGCATTGATAAATCTTTATCAACTGGATGTCATGTTAGACCCAACGTAGAGGAACTGAAGCAAGCACATCTATATGTACTTGAGAACACTGAAGAAGTACAACCGTATAGAATGTTAGTATATTACAATTCCCTAATCATCTAATTTGAATGTATTATCACCTTATATTTAGGACATTTTGTAGACAACATATGGAGTATTTGAAGGTACAAAATCCAAGGAAAGCAAGTAATGAGAGGTGGTTACAAAATGAACACAATCGATCGTTCACTAGTTGGATACGCGATCAGGTATTTAATTTTCATTCCCCATTTTTTGCTATATCCATTAAATCTAGTCGTACACTAAATGAAATGTCTGCCTGTAATAATAGGTGATGCAGGAAATACATGATAGAAAACCGGTTTCTTCAACTGTGCGTTGGTTGGCACATGGCCCCAACCCAGGATTGATGACATTTGAGGGTTATAGGATTAATGAGTGTAGTTATAGCACCCAATCTCGCGACAAGGGTCGCACTGTCCAAAATAGTGGGGTTACATTAGTTGCCACAACAATGCAAGTATCCAGTGCAAAAGATAGGAATCCGATTGTATCAGACATGTCTTTTTATGGGGTTATTCAAGAGATATGGGAAATTAATTACAATACATTTAAGATTCCATTATTTAAGTGTCACTGGGTTGAAAATCAAAATGGGGTTCGAATTGACGATCTTGGATTTACATTGGTGAAACTCAATCGTATAGGACATACTTCGGATCCATTCATCCTAGCCACCCAAGCAAGGCAAGTGTTTTATATAGAGGATCCTATTGACGCACAATGGTCAATTGTTATCACACCACCTCAAAAGGATTTTGCCGATACATGTTATGATGACGAGCTTGGAGATACTTCTTTGGGCTGTCCTTCAGTTGCAAAATGCACATCACCAACTGATATAGATGAACCTGATATTCCATATGTAAGAGATCCTCAAAAGGATTTTGCCGATACATGTTATGATGACGAGCTTGGAGATACTTCTTTGGACTGTCCTTCAGTTGCAAAATGCACATCACCAACTGATATAGATGAACCTGATATTCCATATGTAAGAGATGATTGCGAAGGCACATGGGTTGACACTTGAAAGTTTATCAAGTATGTACATCTAAATAACGCGATTGTTTTCAGTTCTTATTTGTTTTCCTTTAATGTTCATAGATTTTCTTATTTATCTCGTAGGTTATTGTTAATGGAAGAAGGGATCGCTCCAACGGATATGCTTCCTTAATTTTCAGTGGGAATTGTGTCACTTATTATTACTGGACCTTTTATTTAATGCACTAATGTAATCCTATTATTAGCCGTTATTTAATGTACTCTTGTAATCACATTATTAAATGCTATTTAATGTACAGTTATAAATCATATTATTAATTATTATGGAATGTACCGTTGTCATTATACTAGTAACTGTCAATTATCTTTACCTTTACAAAAATCATAGTGAACAGATAGACGATACGATTGATGATACACAAGACGAGCAGTTGGATCGTTCGATGGATGATACATTCGACGATGCACAAGCCAATGACTTAGACGATATAGTTGACAATGAACATGATAGTGTTGCAGATTCACCGGTTATAGATGGTGAAATTAAGAGAAAGAAAACCAGAGGACCTACTGGAATGCATGAGATCACTCGTGCGTGCAATGAAGGTCATAGAAGAGTGGTGCAATACAATGAGAATGGTCAGCCAATTGGGTCTAATGCAGTAAAAATGAAAAGTTTCATAGGAACGTCCGTCCGATCCCATGTTCCAATTACATACAATAGTTGGAAAGCAGTGCCATTGGAGATAAAAGAAAAGATTTGGGACCTCATTCAGGTATAAACATAATCCTTAAATGGTATTTAAGTTTTATTTGCTTTCATTAACATATAACATTTGGTGTGGATTCGTAGGGTGGATTTGTTGTTGACCATAGATCGAAGAAGAATCTCATGCAAACTGCGGGCATTTGTTTCCGTCAATTCAAATATACTTTGACTACGAAGTATATAAGGCCATTTAAGGATGATCTAGAGAAATTAAAATGTCTCCCGATTGAGTACTCCCATATTGAACAAGAACATTGGGATGCCTTTGTCAGTTTTCGGCTTAGGGAAGAGTTCGAAGTAAGTATTGTTGTTAGAAACATTCAAACTTTGTATTCACTTACAATGTAGCTGCAAAGTATCATTATGACATTTTATTGTGTAATTTTATTAAGGTGGTCAGTAGTAAGAACCGAGAAAAGAGGAAAAAACACATGTATAATCATCGAATGTCGCGGAAGGGGTATGCAAATCTTTCGGAAGAGCTGGTAAGATACTAATTCACTACTATTTATTTTTTTATACCACCTACATATTACATTTGAATCCAAGTTCACGTGCGATGGTTTGTTATTGGTGCAGAAGGAGTCGTTACCAAATGAAGATCTAACTAAGCGATACGTTTTATGGAAAAGGGCTCGAATGGATCGAGAGGGAAAAATTCCAGACAAGCAAACGCAAGGAGTGGTGGATTGTATAGTAAGTATTTCTTGACTACCTATATTTCATTGCATTATCAGTAAATATTGATTTTTTCTTTTCAATAGGATGAAATGTTGATCACTCATAATGTCGAAAGTGACAAAATATCTACGGGTGGAGATATCCTATCACAAGCGTTGGGGAGCAAAGATCCTCCAGGAGTAGTTAGAGGATTGGGTAAGTTTATCATGCCCAGTAAATATTTTCATACACCAAAACAAGTGAAGAAGGAAGACAAAGTTACATTTGACGTGGAAGAGAAGGCGAAGATGACCACACGAATAAAAGAGTTGGAAGAAGAACTTAGAAAACAAAAAAATCTAACCAAGATGGAATCAAACAAGGATGGTTCTTCAGAAGACATTAAAGAAGGAGACGGTGAACCTGTTTCCAGCAATGAAAAGGCAAATGTGGCACCTATTCACCGTACTCAATGTGTTAATGTAGATGTTAAATATTTATTACCATAGAATTTTTTTTTTTCAGGTGAAGAAAGGATTATTAGACCAGAGGAAGACTTCACGGATAGGAAAAAAGGATGATTCTCCAAGAGATATTGAAGAAAGTGGTGAAGCAGAAAATAAGAATGACCAGATTAATGTGTTTCAATTCATCTCCTAAGTAGTTTTTCATAAACTTCGCAATAACAATTCATCCGAAAATGAAATTTTTAATCCAAGCGAAGGCAAAATTGTTGAAGCACACGGGAAGTGATCAATATGTTGAAGTGAAGGTTGAAAAAGAAGATGTTTCATGTCTATCTTGTAGCTCAAAGAATCTCATGTAATATGCATTGACAATAATATATGTAATGTAAGTTCGTTTATTCCCTACAGGTGGATGAACGTAAACAACAGAACTCAAGCCAATCTGTCGCCCCAAACCCCATTAAGGTATGTTTTTCACTTTAATCTAGTATATATTCTACATAATATACGTTAGTAAACATTAACGGTTACATTTCAACTTACTTATGGTAGGATGGAACTTCTTGTTTGTTGGCGATCGGATCTAAAAATAATGTTGTCGGAGCGGGGACTATATTTGACTATGACGTTAATAGTGATAATGTGAAGGTTTCACTTGACGTAGTTGTTCATGGTGATTGTTCTGTCCCAATACCAACAAAGGGAGAAGAAAATTTGTTGTCTCAAGAAGTAGGCTCACACTTGCTATGGCCACGGGATCTTGTGATAATTGATAATGAAAAGGTAACCTTTTCCATCCTTGTTGGTTCTTATTCTAAATAAGTAATTTATTTTCATGTTACACTATTTGTTGATAGGAGGAGGGAAAAAATTCAAATAAATGTTTAGGAGTTCTATCAATGACTCCCATTCAAAGTTCACCGGTTGCTTTACGCTGTTTACTTCGTGAACTTGAATACATTGGATCATCAATTCAAATCACTGTACCGATGGAAGTATTTGGAATCCACCGCAAGTGCTGTATTTTGGTTGAGGTCTTACGAGATTTTTGTCATATGCGCCCTATATACACTCCTTGTATTGATGCGTATATGATGTAAGTAATCTTACTATATCATGGTTTAGTATTAAAATATACATATTCAGTACTGTATAAAGTTTTATTGATATTACAGGTACTTATACAAACTAATGGAGAAATCAAAGACTTTGAGTTTGTATAAGTTTTTAGATGTTGGTTCCATCTCAATCTCAACCAACAAAGAATCTCGAGCTCAATTGTTGTCCTCGAGAATGGCAGGATTGGATAATCAACTTCTCATCTTCCCTTACAATTCTGGGTATGTTGTATAAAATGCATTATACTATATTTTGAGCACTGTATATGATTTTTTGTGATTCTTTAAATTTGTAGGAATCATTGGACTTTGATCATTATTGATCATTCGAAAAGTAGCATATTTTGGATGGGCCCTTTAAAAAATCGACTTTACCAAGATATCATCAGTGTGATAGGCATGTACGTATGTTATAGCATTTCACAACTTTAACTACTATGAATACATAAAGAGACATGTTACATTTAAAGCCATTTGTAGGGCTTGTAAGATTGTTCACCCTAAGAAGAAAAAGCTTAGTTGGAAATCAATTGAGGTATGCTATTTTGTACATAACATAGTTTATCCAATAAACATGTACAAAATTGACTTAACGTGTGTTTTGCATTTCATACAAATAGTGCCCTAAGCAATCCGGTGTGGTGGAATGCGGATATTATGTCATGCGATACATGCGTGAGATAATATTATTAGGAACCACATCAATTTTAGATATAGTATGTATTACAAATTCATACAAATTGAAGTTACGTATTTAGTGCTTCGAGTTTATTTGGCCTTCTTTGTTTATAGATGAAAGGTGCGCCACGTACATACTCACAAGATGACATTGATGTGGTACGAATTGAATGGGCAGAGTATGTGGGATAGCACATGTTCTTCGCATAGGTTTTGTGGCAGTAACAGTTGTTGGAGTCTGGAGAAAACAGAACTTTTTTTTGTGGATGGAGTACTTATATTTTGTTACTCAATATAGAATTGAATGCATTTGCGAAATACCTTTTGTGGAGTTGAAGCATGAATTAAACTGGTATGGGTATGATCGTTAAATGTTGTCGTTTTTTTGGAGGTATTGGAGAATTCTGGTGTGTTTGATCTGTTATATAACTCCATCACTAGTTTTATATTAACATTTATATTTTTTGTTTGGAAAAGGTTGGCATGACACATGATATTGTCTATGGTTGGGTAACATCACAAGTGATTTTTTGCCATCGAATCAGAGAAAAAACTTTCAAAATGATTGTTAGCAAAAAGGTAAAATGGAGGTGATGGAAATGTCGTAATTATTGGATTTGTATTATGTTGATCTTGTTATTAAACTTTATAATTTTGGTTGACTCTTACTCTTCTATATTTATCTTATTTGTAGTTCGTATTTCAATATTTTGAGAACAATGTTATGTGGAAGAAGCAGGTCGGAGGAAGAAGTTTTGAAGTTGCAGTCTTTTTTGGTGCTTAAGAGGTATATATCACATAACCTACAATCATTTGTTTATTTCAATTGGTTTATATTGTCAAGACCTCAGTTCAAATATTGGCTCACATTACTAGATTTAGGTAGGCTTAATTTCTTCTTATAGTTATTAAAATTCTTTCGAAATAGTTATTGGCATCGATTGACACTGGATTTGTCTATGTTGTGGAAAATTCCCTAATAGTTATTACAATTGGTTCAAAATAGTTATTGGCATTGATTGACGTTGAAAGTGTTTTTTTTGTGGATAGTTAGACTAATGTGAGTATTTAAATTATACATTTGTTTTGTTATTTTGTATTATGTTCACTTGCCCCCCTCCCTGCTCCTCCTCCTCCTCCTCCTCTCAACGAAGCAATCAATTCAATTAACCCTTATTCTTTCTAGTAGAGTAGTGTATAAGTTAAGATTGGAGGTTATTCATGTTATTAAGGTTAAAAAGTGAGATTATAATGTGATATAGTATATATTTATGGGGCTATATTGTGATACTATGCATAATTTTTGTTTGAAAGTGTTCATTGAAGCTTACTTGTACTGAGTCAAATTCTAAAATGAATGTTTTTTTTTATAGGGTTCCTGGACAATGCCATTGGAGCAAGGAAGCTCACCAACCAAGATATTTAAATAGGTGTTGTATATATATTTTTTGGTATTATGCCAACACTTAGTTGTAAGTACTGAATTTGTAAATGATGTACCTAGAGTTTGATTACTAGCTAGCTTCCTTGTATTAACAGTTGGAACTATATTATTATATATGAAAGTTACTTTTTATGTTCGTGTACACATTTTGTGTTGAAACTGAAGGAAACACAGGTGTAATAACATGTATGAAACACAGGTGTAATAACGTATATCGTGGTAATGGTTTCTATGATATCTGACAAAAGTCATGGTATGTAATTAAATGACCTTAAAAAAATGTCATAGTTAATGTATTATTGACATTTTAAATGTGTCATTATTTGTTTTGCAATGACAGAAGTGTAATGTCAACGTAACTCTTTATTTGACAGAAAAAAGTCAACATTTTGATTTTTTAATGACGGTATAAAATTGTCATAAAAACCGTTTCTATGACTTATAATAGATGTCAATATATATTTATTGTTGACTGTGCCTACAAGTCATGAAACTATCAACGATGACTGATTTCTCATGTGTCATCTATACACTTTAGATGATGGGCGATTAAATGACTAAAAAAAGAGTCAAGAAATATGGTAATGACTGTTTTTTAGAGTCATAGAAGCCTATTTTTGTTGTAGTGAAAGAAAAAAATATTCTGTAAAATCAATATTTGTGAGACATTAGGTTGTCTGGAACGACAAATGGAGGAACATCCTAAAGAGCAATCCAAGGTACAAGATGACAAATATCACAAGGTACAATTGCCATAATAGCCTTAAAAAGAATTGTCAACGTCAAATCTCTAACAATTAATATCATTATAAATACTTAAAACTAGATACTATTCTATATTTAATGATAGACAATGGTTGCCATCTTTCCATAAAGGATTCATGAATAGCTAACCAACAATACTTTTAACAAACTGAACTCAATAGCCATTTTTTAGACTTATTCCTGGTCAATCACCTTAACAAAAATCACTTACCAAGTAATTCTTCTAAAATCATTTGGAAATGATGTTAAATTGTTATAAAACCAATTTTAGTCTATGTCAAGCATCATCTTTTTAAGGGGAAGCGATTTTCACAAGATAAAAAGTGATTTTAACCATCCCAAAATTTCTCGAAGATGACCATGTTTGTGAGTGATAGTTGGAGTAGTGTTTTTAAAAGTTACAAAAATTTTCTCTCTTGCTTATATCAACATCAACCAAAGTTACAAAATCTATCGTTGGCCATAGGAACGTTGCATGGAATGTCATATGAAGTGGAGCGAGAGAACGAAGAGTGAGAGAGAGCAGAGACCGAGAGTGAGTGAGAGAGGGGAGACCAAGAGAGAGAACGAGAAAGAGGAGAGCAAAGAGCGAGAGCGAGATAGAGAGAGTGGGAGAGAGAGCAAAGAGCATAGTGAGATGCCAATCCACATGTGCGAGGTTTCATTTTGGTAATTTCACCTGAATATAATACTAGCAAGGGTTAAAAAAACCTCAATTTCAAAAAGTAGGGCAAGTTTCATTTTCCTCCAAATTTAGGTCATCCATTTGGCAGACCCTCTTTTCTTACCCTTCCTAACGTATATGCCATTATACACTCCCACTTGTCCATCTCTCTTTCTTGCTTCATGATACCCTTCTCCCATTTTTCGTTCCCCATTGTCTAATTCTTCTCCTTGTCGCCACGTGCTTGAGACGACGTGGAGCGGCCGACGTCCTAAAAAAGGGGTTAATTTTAAGAGAAAATAAAAAGGAGTCCGTCACCAATATTTTTTACGGTGTGATTGGACACCAAAGTAAAATAAATAATTTTTTAATTAAAAAAAATGGTCTACGAAAACTAGAGTTGGGAAAGGTGTTAGCATTTGTGTATGGGGAAGGTGTTAGCATTCTACAACACCCGTTAAGCAAAACGGTGGTCAATTTATTATCTTGAATTGAAAGTATTCTTTAATTTTTTTAAGAAAATAATGTCTTATTTTACCCCTCGTTACTCCAATATTTAAGCAATAATCCCATAAAATAAGTGGAACAAATTCCATCAATTTGGCTATATTATAGTTGAGTAAAAATTTCTCACCTCAAGAAAGTGAGAAGTTATTACATTTTCTCAAATTCCGACAAAATTCGTCTTTAAATAAATGAAGTTTTTGTTAAAACATTAATTAAATTCATTTTTTCTGGAGATCAAATCTCGGACTCCAAAAGATGTGATCCCTCACCTTAAGAATTCTAGGAAATCAGATTCCCAAATTTTCTAGGTTTCATCATAAGGTTTTTTAGAAAAACGGTCTTAAAAACAAGTTATTAGAAAAATAATTGATTTAGGAAGAGTCTTGTGAGAAATTTTAAGAAACTTAGATAAATTTAAATTTCAAGGATTTTAAAATTTTGAGAAATTTTAATTTAGAAAGATTAAAGAAAACTTTGGGGAATTTTAATTAGAAATTAAATAATACTCAATATTAACGTTATATAAGATAAACATAATTAAAGCAGCATTATAATAAATTAAACAAATATAAAAGAGCACAATAAAAAAAAATGTTGGAGATCAACCTTGGATTCCCAAAGAATCGACTCCTCACCTCAAGAATTTTAGAAAATCGGATTCCCAAATTTTCTAAATTTCGTCGTCGGAAATTTCAAGGAAAATGCTTTTGAAAAATGAATTTTTTTAAAAAAAGAGATTAAACATTTTCTTTAACAAAACTCAAAGGGATTAAATATGAACGATTTGGAAGCAAACTTAAAAATGTTGAAAATGCTAGAGAAATTTTACTAAAAAAAGGACATTACTTTAAATATGTGAAGTTACATTGATAAAATATATAATTTAATAACACATTTAAAGTGACAAATAAATGAGCAATGATATTTACAAATATATTAAATGTTTAAAAAACATATTGGAAATTGATCTTGGACTCCCAAAGAATCGATTTCCTCACCTCAAGATTCTAGAAAATTGGACTCCCAAATATTTCTAGAATCAGTCGTCGGAATTTTTTTTTTAAAAAAAAATAATAATAATTAAAAAAAATTAAGAACATTAGACCAATATCATTTGATTACAATACAACATGAATATATAAGAATAGTAACAAAACAAAATGCTTGGAAGATAAAATGATTAAATGCGATACTTAAGATAAAATAGACAAATAAAGACTAAGAAAAATGTCAAATGAAGAATATAAAAAGATAAACTAAAAAAAGAAATAATAATAATAATAATGATAATGATAATGATAATGGTAATGATAATGATAATAACGAATAATAATAAATAAATAAACAAATAAACGACGTAAAAAAAGGGATGACAAACACCCAAACTTTACATATTGCATAATACTACTACTACTACTACTAATAATAATAATAATAAATAAATAAACAAATAAACAACAATAAACAAAAAAATGAATGGCAAAACACCCAAACTTTACATATTGCATAATAACAATAATAATAACAATAATAATAAATTTATCATATTTATTTAAACTCCCTTCTTTTTCTTTTATAAAAAAAAAATAATAAAACCCCAATTACTTTTCTCTTAAATTTGCTCTGTGTCAATCTATTCTCTTCTTTTATCTTCTTCTTCAACTCATTACCTTTTTCACACTTCAACACAAAGAAACATAACTACATTATAAGATGTGTTACCTTACTTTTTACTTCATTTTTTTTCAAATTTCTTACCTCTTCTTTTAACACATACTTTCCTTTTTTTTTTTAAACAACAATAAAGAAAAAAAATAAAAAAATTAGGGAAAAGGAAGAAGATGAACAAAAACAAATAAATAAGATAAGATGGAACCAATATCTAAAGTAAGTGCATGTAAAAAGATCTCATAATAATAAAAATAAACAAGGTGAAGATATATATATATAAAAGCGATAATAGTAGTTATTTTTGCTAATACCTTTATTTCTTTCTATTTTTCAAGATTTCTAAAAGAGAAGAAGAAGAACGAAGGAAGAAATCCCAAACACGAAGCCACTTGTTGTGTGAGGTGCGGATCCTTAGGACAAAGTCCCTACCAAATACAACCTCCAACTAAGTTAGGCTCTTTGTGTTGTAGGATGGATTTGGAGGCTAGAGTTTTTTTTAGAGTGATGGTTACCTAGGGTTTTTGGGAGAGAAGAGGGGATTATAAAGGTTAGTCCTTTCCACAATTGCCTATTGTCTTTTTAATGAATTTTATTTCAATTTTTGAATTTTGCCAAACTTGGCTTATGCTAAAAAAGGAAGAACAACTTTTAGGCAACTAAAACTAAATTCTAATTTTTTCTACATTTGCTTTGCTTTTTCCCCCTTTTTCTTATCATAACTAAATTTGTTACTATAACCAAACTAAAATAAAAGTTAGAAGAGGTAAAAAATAACATAAAAAGAAGGTAAACAATCAAAATTAGATTAGAAAACCTAAGATAAAAATTAATAAATTAATTTAAATGAAGCTGGATAAAAAGGGGTGGCTACACTCCTCACCCAATTCAACTCCCGCAATTAATTGTGTTCTTCAACCACAAACAACCAAACCTCCAATCTTGCGAGAAGCAAACACAAAAATTATCTCTAACATGGCAAAAAGAAAAAAAAAATTGAAAACCTAGTTCAAAATTTTAGATCAATGCAAACAAATCATAATCAAAGAGGAAACATGTACCAGGATATTCTGCCATTACTTGAAGAGATTAACATGTATGAGGATGAGAAAGCTATCATGAATCGATTCTTACATGTATGAGGAGATTAATATGTATGAGGAGATTTTGCTATTACTTGAGGAGATTAACATGTATGAGGATGAGAAAGCTATCATGGATCGATTATACAAAGGACTTAATGAGAAGATTGTTGAAATGCTTGTCGATCAAGAAGAAATTCAACCTTGTGAAGATTTGGAAGAAATGGTGCATATTGCCATAAAGATAGAAAGACAACTCCAAAGGAGATCTTCAAGGTACACTAAATCTAAGATTAGTTTTAAGGCAACACATTAGTAGAAAAGTTAGTTTGTCTACCATATATAAGCATTTTGGTAAGGTGAGAGAAGTAGTAAATATAAGCTTGCTCATTTTTCCTAGTAGGTCATTAGATAGCATGGAATTACATAATTGTAATCTTACTACTCTTGTTAAACACCTTATTTATAGAGAAGCATGTGTTGATAGTAGTGGAGTAGAGAAAGTAGATAATAGTGAACTTGAAACTAGAATATTTTGTGCTCATATTGCCAGTACATTAGATCCTAAAGTAACATATGATCTACTCTTGTATTATTGCTTCCAAGAGAAGTAAAACTTGATGTGTGTGAGTTGGAAAGCAAAAGGGATGAGGTCAAGACAAAAATAATAGAAGTATATGAAGAAGAAAAGTATGCAAATATAAATGAGAGAGAAAAGCATCTAAAGGATATTGGATCTATAGATAAAAATGAGAGAAAAATCAAGAATGTGAATTTGAAAAATTGTGAGGTAAGATCCTTCTTGTTTTCCAAACAAAACATTCAAGACCTTTTTAGTCAAATAGATTGTTTTCTAACAGATGAGCTTCAACCAAGTTTGCCAAATTTTTTCTTTTAAGTTTTTAAAAGATGTTGAAACATTATATTGACTTTGAAGCAAAGCTTAAAAGATTGGCCCCTAGCTCTTTCTATGTTCACAAATTGAATGAGAATTGGAAGGATTAATATTATTTTCAAGCCAATTGAAATCCAAGACAATGTCAACCTTTGACATCTCATAACTACAAAGTTGCTTTATAAAAAAGACCATCCATAAAAACTTTAAACCTGCTTCACAATGTTTTGATTTAGATTCGAAGACGAATCATTCAAAAGGAGGAGAGGATGATAAAAATCGTCGAAGACATCAAATTATTATTTATATTTTTTCAATAATTTTGATGTACTTTTAGTATTTTCCAATTTGTATTTTAAGTAGCGTTATTTTTGTCATTTTAGTATAAACTATATTATGGTAATTAGGGTTTTCTTTTGGAGTCTATTAAAGTCTTGCCTTTAGGCTATTTTGGGGAGTTTTATGATAAATTGAATTTAGCCTTTGAAGAAAGCTTCTTGATTTTGCAATTCATGTGTTGAGTTGCATGCCAAGAACGTTTAAGTGGGATTGACCATCCTATCTTGTGGAGTGTTTGAATCTTGGGCCAAGGAACTTGTTCTTTGTCTCAAGATCTTTGATCTTAAGCCAATCCGAGTCTAATCCAATCCTTAAGGTTGAACTCAAATCGATTTGGGAGTTTTAGTGATTGGGAATTAAGGGTTTGTCCTATATCAAAAGCGTTTCAGTTTCCAATTTGCTAGGGTTTTCATATCAAAACCACAAGCCCAGAACTTGAACATAGATGAAGGTGAAAATCACTTATGAAACCAATGAAATGATGACGAGAGCGAGAGTGAACAACTAGGGCCAAAAGAATCCTTTAAGGATGCTACAATGTTAAGAACAATATGACCTAAGTTGAGGGGAAAGAAATGTTCTAGGACTGAAATTTCTTTTTATGGGCAATTTTGGTATTTGAATAGTCGACCTAGCTCCTTATTGTTTGAAGAAGTCCTCCACTTCAATTGGTATTTTTTCACGAAAGGCAACACATGAGATAATAAATCAAGTCTTTCACTAAGATTTTAAATAGTTGTCCAAAATTCAAGTTGAATATGTTCAGCCTCTTCCTTGGAGAAAGACGATAAAATAATTCTCAATTCTGGTCCTTGCGGACCTAATCATCGATATAATATACAAAAAGAAACTCCAGATATTTGATATCTTTCTTTTTGAATGAGATCTCAATTCCAACGACGGTTTTAAAATTCCAATTGTATGAAGAAAAATTTAGAGGTGATTCCCTATCAATCACCAAAAGAAAAATCACTAGGTAAGTGATACTTCAAAAATCAATTTAATAGAGATTTTTTCTTTTATTTTTCAAAATCAATTTTGTTAAGGGTAAAATTAAATCAAAGGGCAAAATGGACATCTGGACATAGATTACTGAGCTTAAGGGAAATGCTGGAAGAAAAGGTGGCTTGGGTTGAGCCGAGCCGAGCCCTGGAAAACTCTAGGGTTTCTGGGAGATCTTAGGGGAATGAAGTTTCAGAGAAGGAAAAGGATTAGATGATGGGAAGAGAAAAACTATAAATAAGTCAGAAGAGCAACAAATGAGGTAACTTAGAACTTCTAACTGCTTCTCTATTATCTAGTTCTCTTACTAACTTAGACATCAGAGCCATTTTTCTTTGTTTTGCAGGTCCTCTCTTCCCTAAGTTACAAATTTACCATTGTTGTCAAGTGGAGGTCAGGTGCGTTTTTCCTTGACCAAAATTTGGCATCAACAGTTGGAGCAGTCTATGGGGACGAGGATGACCTTTACAAAGATTGAGATCTGGGCAAAATTAAGAAAATCAGGGTCACGATGACTTAATTCCTTGATCTTGTTAAGAAATAGGTTCTGATAGAGGAAGCCATGGGCGAATTATATCCCCATGACCAAAGTCAAAGGAAGTCAGCGTGTCGAAGAGTCGAAGTCGGTTCAAGACGACTTAGCCTGAGGTAGAGTTAAAGTGTCACACCCCTTCCCAGATTGCCTA
The DNA here is from genome assembly GCA_031780015.1 of Citrullus colocynthis. Taxonomy (NCBI): domain Eukaryota; kingdom Viridiplantae; phylum Streptophyta; class Magnoliopsida; order Cucurbitales; family Cucurbitaceae; genus Citrullus; species Citrullus colocynthis. The sequence goes on along the minus strand of QLSR01000004.1, from coordinate 196,892 downwards.
CATAACCTGAACGGAGATGTGAGGACAACATACATCACCCCTCTTGTGACGCATACCATCCATTTCTACAAACTGATCCTGTGAGTTCACAACATACATATTGCTCCTTCATACATAAAAAACCATAACATATAGGAATTTATATACATGTCGATAATTCAAATTTACAACTCATCCATAAGGCACTTATACAAACCATATTTCAACTCCCCGTAAATGTACAACTATGTCTACATGCCACCTATATAAGGTTTTACATACATACAATTCTTTAAAACAGGACAGATTTCTGGAAACTCGAAGCTTAAGTAGAGCGAGTTGGAGTAGGCAAAGCACCAGGAACGTCCTTGCTACCTGGAGGGGAAAGAAAACTTGAAAACATAAGCTAACAGCCCAGTGAGTGACTAATTTTAAACAAACTAATTTTAGATTGAAAATCATCAGGATTTAAACAAATTCTGACAGCATGAGTAAAACATAGAATCATCTCATTTTTATTGATTAAATCACGTTTAAATGCCTTTATCAAATCATAAATGGTTTTTCAGCAATTTCGTAAATAAAACAGTACGGTTACAATACTTCTCCTCAGTTGAGGCGGAGTAAAACTCAACACCCCAACGTCGAAAACAAATAAGGCTCGATGCGGAGCAGAACTCAACACACTAGCATATAACCTCTATGTGCACATAGGAACATGGCGGGTTGCCTAAGTACCTTCTCCATGTCCTTCAGTATTGGGTCCCGGGGAAACTCACGTGCCTTCTCCATGTCCATTAGCACTGAGTCTCCTCTAAAACATTTTTCCTTTAAGGAAAGCAATACTTTATACAAAACAGTTCATATACAAATCTTTCGTGAGAAAACAGCGCAATTCATAAATCAATAACATTTCATAAACATACTTTTCAATATCGTTTAACAAAACACAAACTATGCTTTGTAAATTGATTGATCACAAAATCATAAATAAATTAGCAAACCAATCTAATATGTACGACGAAATCATGAAACAAGAAAAGTGTCACTCACAGCTCTTTCTCGGCCTTGAGTGAATTATACGCCTTCCCTATATCCTCTTGGCCTGAAATAAACATTTTTCCTTACATTAAGCTTCTTTTACTTGATCGTTTAGTTTGCATAATTAAACTCAAATCAAGATTCATCACCGAGCCTCCTTTTCTTTCAAAGTAAACTTAATAAGCAAGACTACTAACGAAACTCCCACATTCCCAACGAGATTACTAGCCGAACTACCCAACAGGACAACGATACTAGCGACACTAGGATAAGCGAGTCTATCATGATTTACTTGACGAGCGATACCTAGCGAGAGTCAGCGAGATTTGTGAGACAAAAAGCTTCTCTTCACCCCCAGCGAGATTTGTCTCGCTACTCACTCTCCAATTCTCCTGGATATCAGCTTTCTAGCGACACCCGACAGCAGAGTTTCCTCCTTTCCTTTTGTTCTCACTTCTTTCGATTAAAAGTCATATTTCCAACCAAATTTAGAACTTCTTTCCTTCTACAAACTTGTAAAGAAATATGTTTTCTAGCTTACCTCAAATTTTCGTGACTTAGCTTGTCCTTGTTCGTCAGATATTGCAAGATTTCTCCGCACTACTACAGATTACACAGAAATTCCTTATCAGTAACTTCCAGCTAAAAGTTTACTTATTTCTATTCCATTTCAACTCAAACATCTTTCATAAAAGTTGTTCAGAATTGAGTTAACTTACTAACCTTAAAATTTCAGCCTTAGACTCAATCTCCTCGATTCGTTTCACTCCAAATATCCAATACTATCCAGTTTGTGCATCCACAAATAACGTTTTGTTCCAGCATAGATTTCAACACCAAAACGAGTAGGCTTCTATCCAAAATCCACAAGAACACCTTTTTCTACCTTTCCTTGTAGTTCGTCAGAAAAATGGAACCGACTTAAGCTCTCGAAAATGTCTAAAAATGATAAAATATTCAATTTACTCACCTATATATATTGTCGACTTAACTCTCTTATGCAGGCTGGCGCGCGGGGTTTCCTTTCTCAATTCAAGGTAAGGCATTCAATGCAGCCTACTATCAACACCCTCAGCAGATAGCCACCCTCAACGCATGGTGCCCTCAACGCCTCCTACCTTCAACGCATACAACTCAATCAACTATACCCGTCTTCAACGCATGGGAACTTTAACGCATGGCAACCTTACCAACGCATGGTAAATCAAAACATTTCTTTCCCCGCCAATGATCTACTTCTCTTCCAACGCAAATGACTGTTTCAGCTCATAACTCTTCGTGATTTCACCTTCAACGCATGGCCACTCAAAAGAAAAATACTCTTCTCTGCTTTCCTCAACGCATATTCTTGGCCAATGCTTAGCTCTTCCACTCTCGGCTACTTTTCTCTAGCAACGCATAGCCACATTACACTTACCTTTTCCCAATACTTAGTATTATAAGCCAGTGCTTACGTAAAGACTGAGGTCGAGGCTACCAACATTGAGGTTAAGGCCGAGACAATCTTAATCAAAGTCGAGGCGACCCATGCCGAGGCCAAGAAGACCAATTTGAAGGAAAGAGCTAAGGTCAAGGAGACCAATGCCATGCCCGAGGAGATCAAGTTGACACTTAGAGCCAAGGCCGAGACAATCGATGCCGAGGTCAAGGAAATCAAGTTGAGATGAAAGGCCAAGGTCGAGGCAACCAATGCTGAGGCCAAGGAGATCAAGTTGAAATAGAGAGTCAAGGCTAGCGATCAAATGTTGAGGCCAAGGAGATCGAGTTGAAACAAAGAGTCAAGGTCGAAGCTAAGGCTCAAAATTATTAATGGAACATGAATTTAGGATAAAATTTCATAGGAGGCTGACCGAAGCCGACCCTAAGCTTAAAAGGTAAAATATTTTCATTATCCATATAAGCCCAAGTACACCATGCACGTTGCAGAAAATGGCTCGAGGCCGAGGCTGACCCTAAGCAATAAGGGCTAGAGATCTCTACCAGCCTCACCCTAATGTCTTGGAGGTTATGTGAACCCGAAGTGCTTGAGGCCAAAGTCGAGGCTGAGGAGCACCACTAGATATTAAAAATCATTTAAAATCTCTAAACATGAGGAGATAGTCAAAGAGAAACAAGTAATACTTAAAAAAAAAAAAAAAAAAAAAAAAAAAGCTACCACCCAAGGCTGACCTACCGAGGCCGAGCATACTGGATCATATCAACGGTGGTCAGAAAATTGCAAACCAGCTGAATAAGGACGTTGTCCCTTAATCCATGAGATGGAAGTGTATATACTCACTAGGGGTGTGCAACGGTCGGTTGGAATCGATTTTTTTTACCAAATTGCCAACGAATTGACTATGTGGTTTAATAAATGTTCAAATCGATCTCAATCATCAAGGAGCGAAAACCAGCCTTCGATCGTTCTGTTGGTCAGTTTAGGTTGGTTTTGTTCTTTGAATTTTTTTTTTAGAAAAATTTCGGTTTGAAAATTTTCCAAACAGACACCAATTGAGTCCCTCCTCTTCTTCGACTGGTCGCCTTTGGTTCAGTTGGTTTTGGTCAGTCAGCTCATTTTTTGGTCTATAATGCTCACCTTACTCATTGTTGACCAAAGTAATGCAGCAAGACATGATTAACGCCAACGAAACAATGATCCCTCCCACATTAATCTTTTTTTATGTTGAGAGGCAATACAGGGACACTAGGGTTGAGGAATGACCCATTTATAAACCACTAATGTCAGGACGAGCCCATCAAAATCACGCACATCACACCACGATGAGGATGCTCATAGTCATTCCGACGACTTTGAGAGTCACGAGTCCAAGACTCACGAGCATGAGACTCACCATCCTCAGATTTATGAGCACGGGACTCAAGATCATGAAACTCGCGAGCAACGAGTTAGTGTATGCCATCTAGTAGCGAGCAACAAGTATATAGCATCAAGCATCGAGTACCGAATATGTGTAGTTCAATTAGTGTAAGTTCGAGTGTTGAATATGTGTAATCCGTCAAGCATCGAGCATCAAGGATGACCTGCCGAGGTCGAGGTCAACCCTTGCCAAATGCCTAACGGTGCATGTTGTACACATACCTTAACTCAAAAGGTCATGTTAGGTCCGGGATATGGCTAATGAAAGACGCCCGACCTCATCGAAGGTCGAGGTCAACCCTAGCCAAATGTGAAACCGGGCACGTTTCTTGACTCATTAGGTTGTCTAATTATCTTGAAGCAACTTTGAACGATGATGATGAGCAACTTCGAACAGTGACGAAGGAAGCAAGAGGCAATAATAGCTACATTTGATCAATGACATCTACAACGACAACGACAGAAGTAAAAGCAGTAGAGGCTAGATCTGATCAAGGGTAGTAGCAACAAGTTCTGAACAACTTCGAGTGATGATGACTGCTTCAAATGTTAGCGACGATAATGATGGTTCCAAGTGGTGGCGGTTGGTGGCTTTGAATGACGGCGACATTTTCGACAGATTTCGAAAGTGTGACAATTGGCAATTTTTAGCAACAGTTGTAGCGAAAATTTGAGGGCGCATAAATCTTCATCAAACTCCTCATAGTAGGATCAACAATTCCTTCCACTGAGGCGAAGTTGATTATCTTCAAGTATTCAAGAAACACACAAGTTAGAAGATCTAAACAAAATAATGATGTCATAACCTATTTGATGGTGATGAATTATTCAGTAAAAGGAGCTTACAAATTCTTGGACAAGTACATTTGGGAGCAAAATCTTGAATTCGATTCAATAAAAGGAGCCACAAATTCTTCGATTATGAAGCATTACACTATCGTATTGTCATAATTTTCATCATCATGAGCATACTATCAAGATTAGAATATATTACAAAGTGAAGAATAAAATATATAAAGCCATGGACTTGGTAGGATATAATGTTGTCATGAAATTTTTTGGGCAAAGTTTTAAACAACCTGGAGATTACTAGAAAATTGTTGTTGAATGAATCAAAAGGGAAAAGTCGATACCTTTCTCAACTCGCATCGATGAAGTTGTAGTCATAAACAAGTATGACACAAGATTCAAGCACGGGGGAGGATGGTAATTCATTTAAAATTGAAGATCACAACCAGTTCGAGATGTTGATCATTGGAGCAAATCTTAGAGCCTCAACTCTAAATACCTCAACAAGATGGCAAAACACAAGATAAGTTTTACTTCCATACTACACTAGTCATTTTTCATATACATCTTAGATTATTGACCCACTCAAATACGTAAAGAATATTTGTTGTAAAAACTTTTGGAAGCAATTGCATTGGTTGTATAGTAAGTATTTGGGTGCATAAGATTATGAAATATACTTCAACAGCTAGAAGCTAGAGATTCAGATATTTGCTAAAGGAAAATTTGCCCTGAGGAATCCAATTTGGACTCAAACAATTTTCTGAGTAAAAATATTTGGTGAAAATTGGGGGCTAGCTACCCTACAGTCAATTAACCAAATCTAAAGTCCAAAATCTAAGGACCACCTCAGGTCGGGATAAAGACATGTGCCGAAGCTCGTCAAAAAAGATAGGCAGGCTAACTTCGCTTAAGTGTAGGAGGATGAAAACTAGGGAACTGATTAGATTCGATGAACTAGTCAACACTCTTGATTGGGCTTGTCAAATAGGGGCTGCCTAGGTTGACAGGAATAGCCAAGTTCAAATGTCTATACCCTTCAGGATAGGGCGGACACGATACCAATACACCAAGAACCTAGTTGAATGCTCGGAAAGGAGGGTTCAAATAGATATTCTAGGTATGACCGGGGATCCAAGAGTGATCTTGGAGCAGCCAAGTTCGACACGATTATACCTAGGTTGGTATGTCGTATAATGACTAAAGGCAAAGCAAGAGGGAAAGCAACAAAGATAGAAGATATACTCCTAAGTTCGCACCAAAATGCGAAGACAGTGAATGATGGGATTTCGGAAAACGAACTTAGGAGTGGGGGCTAATGTTAAGGGTAAAATTGGACCAAAGGGCAAAACAAACATCTTGACATAGATGGCCGGGATTAAGGGAAAGCTATAAATAAGCCAGAAAAGCACTAAAGGAGGTAAATTAGAACTTCTTACTTCTTTTCTATTATCCAGCTCTCCTACTAACTTAGACATTAGAGTCATTTTTTTTTTTTTTTTGGTCCTCTCTTTCTTAAATTATAAATTCATCATTGTTGTCACGTAGAGGTCAGGTGTATTTTCCCTTGACCAAAATTTGGCATCAACAAATTTTATTTTCTTGCTAAACATAATTATTTTAGAGAAAAGTGATTTTGAATGGCAAAAGTGATCTTAGCCATGTCAAAATCACTCCCAAAGACACCCTAGATTAAAATGGTTTGTTGCTTGTTATCAAGATCTGAGTGCTTGAGTTCTCTTCTTAATGATGGATAAATGAGCATGTAGCGGAAGTTAATTTGATCAATTTTCACTATAAGATGCTTAATTTAGAGGATTAAACATGCAATTAAGAAGAAAAACCAAAGTTTCAAGAACACTTACCCATGAAGCTCCAAATTCTCCTTCAATTCTTGATGAATTTCAGCACCACTTGGTTGTAGACCACCACAAGAGTCTTCTCTACTAGTCTCTAGGCTTAGATTGGATGGCAGGATCCAAATTTGTGGTGAATTTGAGAAAGAATGAAGGTTGGAAAGAAGATGAACAATTGATGGAATTTTGCAAAATTAACCCTTAATTTCACAAAATTCTTAACCATTTTTATGTCAAAATCATCACTATTTATTAAAGAATAACATGCAATCCAATTGCATCAAAATTTGGCAACACAAAATGGTTAATTTGTTGGTTAATTGTGAAAAAGACAACCAAGTTCCTAACTTAGTTAGTGGGACAATCCAATCTTCAAAAATCAATTTTAAAATCAAATTTCAATGAATTTCCAAAATTGAATTAAAATTGATTTTTAGTTTTTAAAAAAAAATTAAAAAATTAAATATAATATTTAATTAATTAAATATTATTTTAATATTATTTTAATATTTAATAATAAAATAATATTATTTTTTTCCACTTGTCCCGATTTTTCTAAAAAACTAATATGAATCCCTATTCATATGATTAATATTTAAATCATATTTAAATATTATAATTAACTTTGTTTGTACGTTTAATTCGTAATTAAACGTCGATATATCGTATATATATCTGACTTTCATTCCTTAAGCCAAGATTTGAACGGTTCAAACTTATTCACCACATTATCTAAGATTTTAGTCCATTTATGAGCTAGTAGACGAACCTAATGGACCTACAGATCATGAGCTCCAACGATCTGAGATTAACCGGCCAAACTCTTTAACTTAGTTAACCAACATTCATTAACTAACGGGACACTCCACTGAAGCCCGTAGCTGCACTCTCCTCACTGTAGATATATTGTGTCCATTTGATATAACCGTCATCGATAAGTCAATCCTTCACCGGTTGTTCATAACTTCAGCTAGGTCAAATACCGATTTACCTCTGAGTTACATATTTTCTCCTTAAGTACCATTGTCCCCTCTAATGAACAATTGATTTAGGATCTAATCACTAAATCCATTCCCTCTCTGGCCAGTGAGAGGATGGGGCCCCTTATTCAAGTCCTGGGAACAACACTTAAGAGAACAACCTCTCTTCTATCCCTAAGTTGGGTAGGAGTGAATTCCGTCTTGCAAATTCTATGTTCCCAACTATCTATCCGGTCTTATCCCTGAAATGGGAGGAATGTTGAGCAGCGCTATTGAGCTTATTCTTACCTGTGCAGATCAAGTGATAATTCTAAATAAACAGGAGTTCTTAGATAGCTCAAGATTCAGATCAAGTTATCTAGGTCATCGATAAGTGAAATTAATCGGTGTTAATACGTAACAGTGATTATTTCAGGGTTAATCTTAGACAATCTCATTATGTAGAATACCTCGCTCACATGTCTCTACATGAGCAAATCAAAATCACTTCATTTATGACACTTTACAACATTTGTAACAATCATGAAGCGGGTCGTATTCAATATTGCCTCTCCAGGAAGAGGTACCCAACCTGATCCATGTACTATAGACTATTGAGGCTACTTACTCGAACTTGATCCTGTTTATGTCTCCACATAAAGTCCAAGTACTCATGATAGTAGCCAATGGTTCGTAGTTTAATTGGATTTACAGTTAATAAATAATTAATTCACTTGAATAACTTCATATGTACTAAAAATCACCTATTTATAAAAACTACAAGTTTTAGGACATACAACCCAACAAACTCCCACTTGGACTAAAACTCCTAGTGGGTTACAACAAAGTTGAGTACAGTAAGAGAAATCTAAATACAATAAACTAGGGCATCCCATACCCACAATTTCTCCCACTTGCCCTATTTATTCTACTCGTAGTCCTAAACTCTTCAGGTGACCCTAAAAAACAGTAGCTGGGAGGGCCTTTGTAAATGGATCAGCAATGTTGTGCTCAGATGCTATTTGTCTTACAATAACGTCTCCTCTCTACACAATTAATTGATTAGTTAATTAATTTAATTATTAATTATGCAATATTAATTTATCCATTAACAGAAAAGTCCAAAGTTATTACATGAAGTCTTGAACATGTATGTTGTTGACATACGGGTGGATTGTATTCAAGAAATAACCTAAAGGTATATAGTATATGGATAAGGTTGGGTGCCTTATCCTGGTGACACTATGGATACGACTCACTTTGTAATAGTTATAAATGGTTTAATCCAAACCATTCATGTGGAGACATGTGAGTGGGGGTATCCTATACAAAGAGTTTGTAGAAAACCGGACTGCGAAATATTTAATCTCTCTTTGTAAATCCGTTAATTGATGAGATAGGATGATCATGTGCGACTCGATCTTTAATCCTGAGTGACTTATGAATTCTTGCCTGTGAGGTTAGTCCTTTGATTTGCATGGGTGAGAGTGGCCCGAGTTGCCAACCCAATAAGCCTACCATTTTGAGGATTTGACTAAATGAGGAGCTGGGAACATAACTTTACAAGATGAAATTCACTTCTGCTCAGATAGGGTAAGTAGATGAGTAGTTTCCTTAAGTGCTGATTTTGGGTCTTGAACAAGGGGCCCCACACTCTCACTAGCCCTAGAGGGACTTAGTTTATGATTGAACCATAAAAAAAGTATTCATTAGAGAAACCAGTGGTACTTAAGGATGAGAGGTAATTACAGGGTAAAACAGACATTTGACTAGCTATAATTATGAAAAACTCGTGAAGGATTGACTTGCTTATACTGATTATATCTATGGACACAACTTGTCCTATAATGCATAAGAATTCAACTATGGGTCTATAGTGGTTTGCATTGTAGTTAATGAATGGAGATTAATTTAATTAAAAAGTTTAATTAATTAATCTTGAATCATTGGAACTTATAATTTGTAGGTCCATAAGGTCCTCTCGCTAGCTCACCACGGACCAATAAGAATCAACTATGTTGAAAGAAAAATTTGAAATGTTCAAATTTTGTGAGGAAAAATATTAATTGTATTCAATACAATTAATTACATGACTTATTATAAAATTTATTTGAATAAGATTCAAACTATAACTTTATAATATGGAGAATTAATTTATTTGAATATGATTCAAATAATTAAGTATTTATTTGTATGAAATTTGTATAAATAAATAGAGAAAGAATTAATTAATTAATTTGGATGAGATTCAAATTAAAGATTTTGTAGAAAATAAATATTTAAACAATATTTAAATATTTTAAATCATTTAATATGAGATATTATTTGGGTAAATATTTATTAATATTGGAGATTATTATATATTCAATTTAAATATTACTATAGAGGGGCTATCATAATAGGATCAGACGTAACTTATAGAGTTCTATAAATAGGGCCCTTGGGAGCCTTCATAGAAAAGACACACCTCTCTAGAAGAATAATCTCTATGATTACTCTAAGTCTTCCTCTAGAAATTCTTTCAACTTTTTTAGAAAAGTTCTAAGAAAATTCTTCTTCTCGTTTCTTCTATTCTTTCAAAAAGTGGTTTCCACAAACTGGATCTTTACCAAAGTCATTGTAAGGTAGATCTCTTGGAAAAGGAATATTATAAGGAGAAGATTATCAGTTCAATGAGAAATTTTGCTGAAATTATAGATCGACAAAGGTATGTTGTTTAATATTTTCTTAACTTTTTGTATTCTTAATTCTTTTAAGAAATCAAAGAATGTGATCACATGCTTCTGTCGGGATTCAATTTCCTTCAATATCTTTACTTGTGAATGAAACTTTTTAGTTTCCAAGTAAAAACTATTGGATCATCAATTATATAGAGTTATTATAAAAATATAGTAGATCAATGGATAAAAGATTTAGCACTGCTCTTAAAGTTGTAGCCATGAATGCTTTGGAGCGGAAACTACTTAAATTTAGGGGAACTGAGTATGGTGCATTTGACTGTGTTATTTGCAACACTTATTTTCATTAATCTGCTTTTTAATGATTATATTTGGAACAATTATAAAAAATATATAGGATTTCATAACATTCAGTGGGGAAGACACTTCATTTATTTGCATATTTCTAGTAGCAGGTAGTTGGGTAATGATCATCTATCATAATTATATAAATTAAAGGAACAGTTGCAAATATAGCAATCAAGTACAAAGAATTTGCAAATATAGTACCATGCAAAAAAATTTGCAAATATAGAAAAATTTAGATTTTGCTTTTAAAATCTATCAGTGATAGACCATATTAATAGTAGGTCTATTAGTCTATCATTGATAGATTTTGCTATATTTGTATTTTTTTAAAAAAATTGCTATACATTTTATTATTATCCCTAACAGTGCTATCCAATGCAATTTCTCTAAATTAAATGCATTTGAAATATATTAGATATGCCTAAACTTTGACTACTTCATGTGTTTTGCGACATTATAAGATCTAGAGATGCTCGGACATTTGAAGATGCTCTTATAGAGAGGCATCTCAAAAATTTTAGATGCCCTTTTGAAATAATACAAATTTTCAAAGTTCTCAAGTTGAGGACATTTTTTTAAGGACTTTTCTACTTTTCATTTTTCTCACTCTTCTTTTATTTGTAATTTATAATTAAAATAAATATTGCCAACTATATATATTGCTCTTCTAGGATATATCACAGATGATTTTATTTTTTAGAAAGATATTCAAATCCAAATTAATATTTATTTTTATAAAATTATCAAATTACTATAGCTTATTTTAGGAAAATTATCTTAAATGGCAAAACTATTGAAAATATTTACAACTAATAGCAAAATACACCTTCTATCTCGATCTATCGCGGTCTATCGCAGATAGACAGTGAAATTTTGCTATATTTGTAAATATTTTGGTTACTTTTGCTATATTTGAAAAGAACTCTTTATTTTAGGAGCTGTTTTCAAATATAGGAAAAAGAACCAAAATATTTACAAATATAACAAAATTTTATTGTGTATCTGCGATAAGTTAGTAATCTATGTCTATTTATGTCATGATAGACATAGCTATAGTCTATCGCAGTTTATCACAGATAGATTGTGATATTTTGCTATTATTTGTAAATATTTTCAGTAGTTTTATCATTTAAAATTATTTATGAAAAACCGTTGCAAGAATGACAAAAAAAAAAAAATTATGAAAATTGTAAATTTAGCAACATTTTTTTAATTTACAAATATAGAAAAAAAATTCTAGTTTATTTGGTATATCAATCGATTGATATACTTTATATTTAATAGATTGGTTAATTATATTTGATGATACACAAATGAAAGAGGGGTAACATTGGAATGATAAAAAAATGAAAATCAAATTTATTTATTTATTTATTTTTTTGCTGTATTTGTAAGTTTAGAAATCCAATGCTAAAGTTGCAAATGCACTTTTATATATATATATTTTGCTAACTAGTACAATTTTTCTAATTATAAATTAATAAATTATGAATTTTATTTGTCCAAAATGTCCACAAAACAATTTTCTTCTACAAGTTTCTTTCGTAATTGAGAGAGTGAATTTGTCTCTGCTAGCATGCGCTCAATAATAAATCATATGTTTAAGGTAAATATTTTTTTTTTTTTTTTTTTTTTTTTTAAGTTTTTTCATTGCATAATTGAACTCATTTTTTCCACTGTATCTCTAGCTAGAGTAAGAGATCCTTTATCTAGAAATCGAATTCTATTTATAAATTTGAAAAGACATTCGTGAATCTTTAAGATAATTTCGAATATAAATCCACAGAATAAAAATAAATGACAAAATTGGTGAAATATTTATAACTAATAGCAAAATACATAGTATTTATGCGATAGACCACGATAAATCGCGATAGACTACTATCTATGTCTATCATGATATAGATAATAGTTTATCCCAATCTATTGTAGATTTTTGCTATATTTGTAAATATTTTGATTCTTTTGCTATATTTGAAAAGAACCTTAAAAGTAATTACTTAAGTTTTTTAGTTATTTGAAATAATATTCTTTCAAAACAAACGTGGTTAAAGAGTCCATATCTATATCTTGGGCATTTGAAGAGTATTTAAATTGAAAAAATAATAATTTAGCCTAATAAATCACATGGGATACAGGGAAACTTGGGTGGAATCGACCATAGGAGATTGTGGTTGTTAATCTTCAAACTAGATGTGTCTGAAAGAAAGTGTCCAAGCGGCGACATGCAGAGAGAGAATAGCAGAATCATCTCGATCGTAGTACTCGTCAAGCCTTCAAAAGGATTCCCCTTTTGATCTTCTTCCAAAAAATTCCCAATTTTCCGACGAAATTTGGGGATTAATTTTATTATTTTTTATATTATAATGAAACCAATCGTTTTATTTTTCCTGGCGATCGCGTTGGTTTTGATTCAATCTCTAGTGTCAGCAGCTTCTTCTTTATCCGGATCACAGTCTTCCGACGAAGCTTATGTTACGCTTTTGTATGGCGATGAATTTCTTTTGGGGGTTCGAGTTCTTGGGAAATCGATTCGCGACACTGGCTCCAACAAGGACATGGTGGCGTTGATTTCAGATGGGGTTTCTGAGTATGCTAAGAGGCTATTAGAGGTCAGCTTTTAGTTTGCTCTTTGTTTCCAAGATTTTTGAGCTATCAGAACAACTTATCGATGGATACTTTCTCTTTATTTTCTGTCTTTCTTCTGAAATTTTCCCACTTGATTTTAAATTTGTTGGCTACTTCGAATTTCATCCTATATGTTGATTTAGTCTGTAAGTGTGTGGATATTTATAAAATTAGAGTAATTAATGATCCTTCAAATGGAGATGTGGTAGTTTCCTCCCACTGGCTGAGAATTTAATCTAACTTGGAGGTTGGAGTATCTGCAATGACAAATAGTTTGACAGTAGAAATCTATTGTGAACGCCTACATAGAGCATTCTAATTTTAAGTGTATTCTAACAACCAAATGTCTTGGAGTTAACAGTCTGTCCTTGAGATTAGTTGAAGTGCAAACAAGTTGAGCTAAAAGTTTGAAATGGTCAAATTAGAATCCCTCCTCCTTGATCCATCTGATGTGAATTATGAATCTATGATCCTATTTGATCTGATTTTCTTTAAGAGTTCATGTATGCATGTCCCTTCTCGCCCTTTCTCTTTTTTTATTTGATATCCATAAGTATCCGGACCAACTTACACGCACCTCGACTAATCTCACGAGATAACTTGCTTGAGCCTACAACATTTGAGTGTCAAGAAAACTCGTAGGATATTAAATCCGAGATAGGTGGCTACTGTGGATTGAACCTATTCTCTCTAGCCTTTTAACAAACTCAATGCCTTTTATTTAACACTAGACCAATTCATGGTGGTTCTCTCTTGCCCTTTCTCTTCATGATGGTTCTCTCTCGCCTGTTCTCTTCCTGCTCGGTGTGGACATGTTTAGTAGAATCATCCCTAGAGGGTTGGAGCATAATGTCCTTGAAGGTTACAAAGTTGGTAGGGATAGCTTTCCCCTGTCTCATCTTTAGTTGGTAGACGATGCTATTTTCATTTTTACTTTATTTTTTGGTTATGGCAGTGAAAAGTTATTTCTCAACCTGAATAATTTCCTAGGTTTCTCTGAAGCCATTTTGAGCTGAAGATTAACACAGGTAAGTGCAACTTCGATCTTGTTAAGCTAATCAGGTGGACAGCTATGGTTGGATGCAAGGTTGGGTCATTGCCTACTTCTTACTTAGGCCATAATCTTGGGTACCTATGGTTTTGGAACCCCATTATGAGTAATATTTGGAACTCGAAAGACTATCGTCTTGGAAAACTAGTTCCTCGAAAGGAGACATACTTGCTATCATCTAGTGAGTATGGGTGGAATTTCTTTCTTCTCGAAAGGAGGCAAACTTTCAATCAAAAAAAGGAGGCAAACTTACCTGTTAGTCTCGAGTGGAATGCAAACTTACTTTTTATCCCTCTTTAGAATTCTTGTGTTAGTGAGTTAATCCTTGGAGAAGCTTATGAGAGATTTCCTTTTGGAGGGAATTGAGGAGGGAAGGGGGCACATTCAGTCAATTGGGAGGTGGTTACTGGTTACAAAGCTAGTGGAATTTGGGGGGATTAGGGGTTGGTAATGCAAGCAAATTTGAGCCGTACCCTTTTGAATGGATCTCAAGTGGAAATGTGGAATTGCAAGCACATCTAGAAAACCCTTGGAAAGGCATCATTGGGAGTTCCCTTGCTTCTCTCTTTTTGTAAGTTGCTCGATTGTGGATGAGAGGAACACTTTTTTCTGGGAGGATAAGTGGTTGGGGGATAGTCCCCTTTGCTCTTTGTTTCCTAGTTTATTCTAGTCATCCTCGATGACAAACCAATCAGTAGCAGCTGTTTTGCTTTTGTCTTAACTCTGTCCTTTCCATTATTGGAGTTACAATGTGCTTTGTCCAATGGGGAAACATCAAACATTATTGACCTGTTTTCTTTGCTTGGGGAGTTTGACTGCAATCTTGGGAGAAGAGACATTCGTACTTGGAACCATAGTCCATTGGAAGGGTTCTTATGTAAGTCATTTTCTTTGTTTAATTAATCCTTCTCCTTTAAGTGGTTCAGATTTTGCCTCATTGTGACAGGTAAAATTAAAGAAGGTCAAGTTTTTTGTTTGGCATGTCTTCTATGGGCTTAGCACCTTTCATGGGTCTCGAGGAGGCTGCCAAACTTAATGGAGTCATTATATTGTATTCTTTACATGAGGACAATAGAGGATCTAATCACATTTTTTGGAGTTGTGTTTTAGCTTACGTAGTCTAGAACTGGTCTAGGCTCGACCGAGCAGGGGTTGCAGAGAGGTAATTGAAGAGTTTCTCCCATCCTCTCATTTGTGGGAAGAGAAGTTTTTTGTGGCAAACAGTGGTGTGTGCGATTATGTGGAGACTTTGGGGTGTGAGGAGCAAGAGATCTCGAGTGAGGTTTGGTTCCTTTTTAGATTCTATGTGTCCTTCTGGGCTTTAGTTACAGAACACTTTTGTAATTATACATTAGATGCTCTTTCTCTTGATTGGAGGCCTTTTTCTGGAGTTTGCCTCCCTTTTCGTTGGCTCTCTTTTTACTCTTGTATTCTTTTATCTTTTCTCAATAAAAGTTTGGTTATTCTCAAAAAGAAAAAAGGTTGTATGTATGCATGCATATGTTTTTGTATTTTATATTACAATGATTACTTTCCTGTTCTAAAATGTTCTGCTGCTGAAAATAATTGTGCAGGCTGATGGGTGGATAGTGGAGAAGATTAGTTTATTGGCAAATCCTAATCAAGTTCGTCCATCAAGATTTTGGGGTGTCTATACAAAGCTGAAAATATTTAACATGACTGACTATAGGAAAGGTAAACTTTGTGATCTTAATGTGAAGATCATACAAAATATTAGTGTTCTTGTCGATCGTGGAAAAAATTGGTAAAGGAAGCTAAAATGTGGTGACTTTTGGCTGGATAACTCATTTTACTTCTTGTGTGTGTGCTAACTTTCAAAAGCAGTGTCTTAATGCTCTTTGTTTAATCTTGATTACGCTACTGTACAGTGGTATATTTAGACGCAGATACAATTGTGTTGAAAAGTATAGAAGATCTTTTCAAATGTAGCAAATTTTGCGCCAACTTGAAGCATTCTGAAAGGCTGAATTCTGGTGTTATGGTTGTGGAACCGTCTGAAACTATTTTCAATGACATGATGAGTAAAGTTAATACTTTGCCTTCTTACACGGGAGGTAGTTGGTCCTCTTCCTAAATTTTATTTATACTTTATGTTTCCTTTTATGGGTGATCGTTAAATTTGCTGTTATATTGGAGAAGCTAGAAGATCCTAAATATAATTTTCTTTTTTAAAATATTTGGTTGGATAACTGGATGATGTAGAAGCCTCAAACTTTGATGAACACTTTGGTTTTAATTTAACAGGGGATCAAGGCTTTTTGAATTCATACTATTCCAATTTTCCCAATGCACATGTTTTTGAACCAAACTTACCACCAGAAGTGCTACGTTCCAGACCAGCTCCAGAAATGGAACGCCTTTCTACTCTTTATAATGCGGATGTTGGTCTTTACATGCTTGCTAACAAGGTATGTCTACTGACATTTTAAGTGATTGTTTTACTTAATTTAACGTATATGTATGAATTCTCGTTCCTCTCAAATGATGCTTCATTATTTACTTTCAGTATTTTCCTTTTCAACATCATGTACGAGTTTTAGGTTTAGATCCACATCCACTTAGTTAATGTAGTTGGGAAATACTTTAAAGTTATCTAATTATGTTCAATAGTCTTCTTTTATCTCATCCTTTATAGACTTCCACTTGCATTTGCAACCAAACCATACAAATCTGAATTACATAATTATGAGGGTGTGGATAATGTCAAGAACCAAGCAATTTTGAACAATATTTTAACCTCTCTGATTATTGTTGCCGGAAACGAAAAAAATTCATCTATTATGGTTAACCAACAAGCAAAAACCTACAGTAGACTTTTGGAATCCTACTGCTCAAAGTTGGGACATGGGCTTTCAAATAAACCTAAAAGAGTTGGAGATAGCCAAATGGGCATCCCTAACAAACCTACTTTCTCAAGTGGAGCTGAAGGAAGAAGTGGATAGATGGCTTTGGCCCTTGGACCCCTCTACAACATTCGTTCAAACTCGACCATTTTTTGATTAGTGACTTTGGGAAACAAAGGACCTCCACCATTTCGCAGCATATGGAAAGAAAGCCTCTCTAGAAAGTAAAATTCTTTCGTTGGGAATTTGCATAGGCCTCAACGCAGTAGATCAGTTAGAAAGAAGGATGCCTTATTTTTGTCTGTGCCCAAGCTGGTTTGTTTTATGCTAAAGGTATTGAGAGAGCCAAAATCACCTTTTCATCTCCGATGCAAAACACCTGCCCTTTTGCACATTTCTTTTAGGGCTTTGTAAAGGAAGCTTTGGATTGGTTCTTCACCCCTATGGCGAATGCTCATGATCTACTTATGTGCTCACTGCTGGGATACCCTTGTTCCTTTCAAGGAAGAGAAGGGGGTCCTTTGGCTCTATATCATCAAGCTTTCTTCTATCCACTCGTTTAGACTTCCCTGTCTACAATTTCTCTCTTTTCTTTGCCTAACAAAATTTCCCTCTGTAGAGAGGATCTCATGGAAATTTCTTTGGTCAGACATCAAGGGAAAAGATGGCATTCGTCTCGTCAAATAGGATATGGTGAAGTGTCCTAAGACAGTGTAACAAGGCCCTCCTTGCAAAGGACAATACATATAGAAATGGAAGCTCAATGGACATAAGTTATAGTGGCAAATTATGTAGTCAATCCTTTTGATCTTAAGCCTGGAAGAGGCGCTTGGAAGTTTATTTTATAGCAACAGGAGCTTAAACATTTTGTATAAAGTAGGCAATGGATTTTGTACATAATTGTAAAAAGACTCCTGGAATGTTCATAGATATAGTCGACAATAACAACTTTCATGGAGAAAGAATAAAATGCACAAAGGCATACAAAAGAAAACCAAAGAAAGGGGTTCTAGCTATACATAGCACCTAAGGAATAACTACAAAAGATCTTCAAAATCAAAGTTGGAAACATGAAATCCAATGAAGGACCAAGCATCACTAGGATCCTTCTCCAACCCTTTAAACACTTTTGCTAAAAGTGGTTTTTCTCTCTTATTTCTCTTTGATAGAAAAGAGTTTTCTTAAATAGAAGAAATATCCATTACAAATAAGGAAAAAATAAATACAACAAATATTTTTACAATAAATACAATAGAGAATATAAACATAAAAGGAAATAATCAACACTCCCTCTCAAGTTGGTTTGAAGATATCACTCATAGCCAGCTTGTCTGTTAACTTGTTGAATTGCCACTTAGGGAAACCTTTAGTTAACAATTTGCTCTGTTGTTGGGAGGTAGGGAATGCATATCACTCTTGCATCAATCTTTTCCTTTATGAAATGTTTATCGAAATCAATGTGTTTCGTCTGGATTGTGGGCAATGAAGATAGCTGCCTTGTTATCATAGTAGATGCATATGAGCATTGTCTGTGAGAATTTCAATTCTTCCAATAGTCTTTTTATCCATATGCCTTCACAAATACACCATGGGCTAATGCCCTAAATTCTATTTCAGCACTACTTCTTGCAACCACACTTTTCCTCCAACAAAGGAGCAATAACTAGAAGTCGATCTCCTATCGGTCGTGCTATCTGCCCAATTAACATCAGTATAAACCTTAATCTGTAGATGGCCATGTTTCTTGAAGAGTATCCCTTTTCCTGGAGTACCTTTCAAATATTTCAGGATTCTAAAGACAGTTTCAAAGTGAGCCAGCCCAGGGCATGCATGAACTGGCTTACCATACTAACTGCAAAGGCAATGTCAAGACGTGTGTGAGAGAGGTATATTAGTCTTCCCACGAGTCTCTAGTACTTCCCTTTTTCTTTTATGTCCTTTTCTGTTGCAACTTCCAATTTTAAGTTCTGCCCAATGGGAGTATCTGCAACCCTGGATCCAAGTAAATCTGTCTCTTTGAGGAGATCAAGGATATACTTTCTTTGGTTGACAAGAATACCACTTTGGGACCTAGCAAACTCCATGCTTAGGAAGTACTTTAAAGATCCCAGGTATTTGACCTTGAAATCATTTGCCAATTTTTCCTTCACAATAGACATTGCTGTCTCAACATTGCCTGTAAGTATGATATCATCAACATACACTATCAAAACAACCACCTTGTCATTTCCTGTATGCTTGTAGAACATAGTGCGATCTGCTTGACTTTGGCTGAATCTATAGCTTGTGATTGACTTTCCAAAACGTTCAAACGAAGCTCTAGGAGACTGTTTAAGGCTGTATAGTGATTTCTTTAACTTACATACCTTGTTAATCCCAAGGTCTGCTTCAAAGCGAGGCGGTAAGTCCATAAATACTTCTTCTTCAAGCTCCCCACTGAGAAATGCATTTTTAACACCAAGTTGATAAAGCAACCAATCAAAATTAACTGTAATAGACAATAAAATTCTAATCGAGTTATTTTTGGCTACAGGAGAAAATGTTTCTTGATAATCAATTCCATAGGTCTAAGTGAACCCCTTGGCAACCAATCTGGCCTTGTACCTTTTGATACTACCATCAACATTACATTTGACCGTAAACACCCACTTACATCCCACTATTTTCTTATCTTCTGGTAGATCAATTATGTCCTAAGTACCATTTGTTGTAGCGCATTCATCTCTTCCATCATTGTTAATTTCCAATTCAAATCATTTAGGGATTCCTGTATATTCTTTGGAACAAATAAGTTGGTTACTTTGGATGTGAATGCTTTATCACTATTAGACAATCTATGATAGGAAATATGGTTTGCAATGAGATATTTTGTACATCGACGGGTACCTTTTTTATGGGCAATTGGAATATCAAGATCAAAGACACCAGGTAAGATATTATGAGAAGGAAAGCTGAGAAACATACCTGGATTTTTAGGGTCGTTCATTAGAGCATCAGGTTGGTTCTGTGTTAGGTCAACTGTCTGATTTTTGTCCATTTGAGTCATGTTTCTTCTAGTATAAAATTGAAGTTCAGGATTTCGACCTGTCAAATCAGTTTGTAATGTTTCTCCCTTTGTCGGAGAATTTTCCACACATAAGATCGATAGACTAGAGCTCATAATTTTAGGACTAATGATGTTTGGGAGAGGGGAAGTGTCCAAAAAATTCTCTTCAAGGTGAGATGGCTCCCCCTGAAGAGAAATTGGGCTAAAAAAGGATTTATTTTCCACGAAAGACACATCCATACTCTCAAAATACCTATGAGTCAAGGGGTCAAAACATTCGTACGCCTTCTTATGGGGAACATAGCCTACAAAAATGCATTTAATGGCCCGAAGGTTCAATTTAGTTTCGGAAAGGAGAGGGCTATGAACATAAACAGTACACCCAAATACTTTGAGGTAACTCCGAGAACAGTCGAGCAGTAGGAAAAGACTCTTTGAGGTGTTGCAGAGGAGTTTTAAAATTCAACATCTTAGTAGGCATTCGATTGATTAGGTATGCAGTGGTTAGAACAGCATCACCTCACAAATATTTTGGAACATACATAGGAAAACATAAGGGCATAGGCAACTTCAAGTAAATATCTATTTTTCCGTTCAGCAACACGATTATGCTGAAGAGTATCACAACACGTAGCTTGATGAGCGATATCCTTATTGTGCAAAAAAGTGGTTAATTGTTCGTTGGAAAATTCAGTCCATTATCAGAGTGAAGAGTGCGAATTTTAGTTTGAAATTGAGTCTTAATTGTTTTATAAAAACGAACAATGACCTCTTTTACTTCTGACTTTTTTTCTAGCAAATAAAGCCAAGTCAAATGAGTGTGATCATCGATAAAGGTAACAAACCAACGCTTCCCATTTTTAGTCAAAACTTTAGACGGACCCTAAACATCAGTATTAATTAAGTAAAAAGGTGATGAAGACTAGTAAGATTTGGGTGAAAAAGTAGATCAATGATGTAGAGCAAAAATGTAGTCTTCGTATTGAAAAACAGAACAATCAATTCCTTTAAATAAATCTAGAAACAAGTATTTCAAATAAGTGAAATTAGGATGCCCTAATATACGATGCCAAAGCATAATAGTTTATTGAATAGAAAGAGAACTGACGCTACTCAAGCCCTGAACTTTTTTATGACCAGTTGAAACTTCATCAAAGTAATAGAGACCGTCAATCATCCTAGCACGTCCAATTGTCTCCCCCGAGTCCTGATCCTGAAAGAGACAATTGGTTTCACAAAAGATAGCACAACAGTTAGCATCCTTGGATATTTTGTTCACAGATAATAAAATACAAGCTAGTTTTGGAACATGAAGGACAGAATGCAATATGAGTTTTGTTTTTAGGGAAATAGTTCCTTTGCTTGCAATAGATGTGAAGCTACCATCGGCAATACAAACTTTTTCTTTGCAATACACATGGAAGTATGGTTCAAACAAACATGACAATGGCTCTGGAATCGATGTTCCACGGAGAGGAATTTAGACACGAGAGAATTTGAGGGGAATTACCTGTTTGTGCCAAGGAAATACTAGGATTTGATCAATTTGCTCTTTAAGTGGACTGGAATTAACAATATTTGCATTAGAGGCATGCTGATGGGAATTTCTCTTAAATTGCTTAGAGCTCTTCCAGGTTGCAGGTTTGCCATTGAGTTTCCAACAAGTTCCTCGCATATGACAGGGTTTGTTGCAGTAATCGCACCAGACACGAGGCTTGTCATGAGTCTTGTTCGATCGATTAGAAGCTCTTATTGCAGTATTTTCAATCACTAATGCTGAACTTTCAACTGAGTCAACTACCTTCTTTCCAATCATAACACTCCTGCGGCTTTCCTCCCTGCGGACTTTAGAAAAAACATTGTTAACAGTTGGAAGATTACTTTTACCAAGTATCTTGCCTCTAACCTCATCAAACTCAACATGGAGGTCCAGCAAAGAATTTGTAAATGTTACCATCTTCTACAATTTTCCGATAATGTTTTTGGTCATTTGTGGACTTCCACTCATACGTATCAAATAGATCAAGTTCTTGCCACATCCTACTTTAGAGAATGAAAATATTATGTAATTGAGTTGCCTCCTTCTCGTATATCACCCAATTTAAGATTCAACTCAAACACTTGTAACTAGTTACACAAATCGGAATACATCTGAGTTACACTATCTCATAATTCTTTTGCATTAGAGTAGCACATATAGTTAGAGTTGATGTCTTCCACCATGGAATTGACGAGCCAAGTCATAACCATAGAGTTTTCAACGTCCCACGTAGTAAACGAAGGGTCATCTGGGCTAGGAGCAATTTTTTCTCCAGTGATATAACCAATCTTCCCCTGTCCACGAATATACATCTGAACACTTTGAGGCCAACGAAGAAAGTTATCCCCATTAAGTTGAATGGTGGTTATTTGGACAGTGGGAGTGTTGGAGTGAATGAATACGATTGTCGAAGACTTTAGCGGCAGGTGCCTTAGTGTCTGACATCTTTTTTAAAACAATGAAGACCCGAACCCGAAAGCTAGCAAATCTGAAAAGAAACCTGCAAACAGTGGCAAAAAAACCCAAAAAGGAAGCAAAACCGGCAGCGAGTGGCGGAACTAGGCAGGCGATGATGCAAACACGATTGCCGACAAAATAGCTTGCAAACGGCGTCGAAACCCTAACAAAAATGAGGCCCTAGCAGACGGCGAGAACAATGTGCTCGAGAAGGGATGGATCGAGTTGATTTCACAAAAATTTGTCTGGTGGCGAGGGTGTGACGTTTAGGGGTTCGATTGACCGGCGGCGGCGGCGGCGGCAAACAAGCAACGACAAATGATCGGCGATGGCGGCGGGGGGCAGTAGTAGATATAGGGTCTTTTAGGATTTAAGAAAATTAGGGACAAATTTAGTGTTTTTTTTAGAAAATTAGGGTATTTGGGTTATTCAAGCTCTGATACCATGCTAAAAGTGTTTTTTCTCTCTTATTTCTCTTTGATAGAAAGGGTTTTCTTAAATAGAAGAAATACCCATTACAAATAAGGAAAAAATAAATACAACAAATATTTTCAATATAAACATAAAAGGAAATATTCAACCACTTCTTATTCCACTCATCCAAAGATCACACCAAATAGTACATCCTCGCAAGCTATTAAAATTGGCTCTTCTCATGTAATGGTAGATGGAGGAGGGACTCTCCGATCATGTTAATAGTGTCCCTGTCCCGAGCTAGTGAGAAACCAAATATTTGGAAGAAGTACTTCCAAACCGATCTAGCAAACTCTCCCCTCCAAAGAATGTGATCTAGGTCTTTCTCCACCTTCCATAGAGTACAACAAAACAGCCCAACTAATGAGTAATGATGGCATTCTCCCCAAAGGTTGATCCAAAATGTTAGCTTATCCATGTAAAAATACATCGCTTTCATGGGATCTTAATCCTCCAAAGATTAGAATTAACTCACGAGTGGGACAGTCCAATGAGTTACGAAGAAGGATTTACAAAAGAACCCCTCCGAAGGGTTGGGGCTCCACACACGAACATGCCTACTCCCAAGTCTAAATATAACTCCTCAAGCAAAGACAAAAGAAAGAACATCCACTCTTCCCTATCAGACAAAGAGTGACGAAAACCAAACGAAAAAGAAGCCAAGCTCCCCCACCCCACCAAAAAATCAGACACCATCCCCTGGTCATAGATGTATGCTGTGCTGTCCTCTTACTGTTTGCTCCTCAAATTACAAGAAAGCATCATATCCTTGAACATTTCCGTTTCTTTTTATTAATCCATTGAAACTTCATTTATTTTTTGAAAAATAGAAGCATGGAAAACTAGATGTTGTCCTATGCAAGTGTGAACTCTGGTGATTCTAAAATTTCTTATTTCCCCAACTTCTCCATTTTCATCGAAAAGAAAAATAAAAAGAAAGAAAGAAAGGATTGAATTCATCAAGGTACGTTCCGGACGACACTCCGTTTCTAATTCTTTTTCCAGTTCAAGAAAAAAGTTGCCTATCAAATTATAGACTTCATTTTATACTTTGTTTTTGCACTTGTGACGATAAATCTAAATGATTTCTCTGATTTTGGTGGTGGAATTTAGAGAAAAAAAAAAAAGGGAAGCTCACATTAAAATCCCATTCCAAATCACTGTCTTCAACGGGTAAAAGGGGCTGTACAGATCTTTATCTATCTATTTGGAAAGGTTCATATCCCAAAAAGGGTGAAAATTTTTATTGGGGAGTTGAGCCACTCCTGCCTTAATACTCAAGATAAGCTACAAGGACGGTCCCAGCTGCTGCATCATGCGCAAAGATGGGGAAATCTCAAAATCACCTTTCGTTTAGTGCAAACAGGTCTATATCTTTTGGGATAATATTAAGGAGGAATTGGTTGGCAGACTATCTTTTTTATAATATTTGGACTTCCTTCCATTCCATTTGTGTTCAATGGACATTCATTCAAGATAGAAAGGAAAGATCCTATGTCTAAACTTCATTAGGATTCTTGGTGGTCTAACTGGCTGTCTTTTCACTGATAAGGAACAATGAACAAGATCCCAATCTTTTCTCAGTTCGATTACTTTCTTATCCCTATGGTGTAAATTAAGTGCTCCCTTTTGTAATTATAGTTTTCCTACTCTCATGACCGGTTAGAAGATTTCTTTTAGTCCATTGGATAGGATCTCATCCGTTTATAATTTCATTTTATCAATGAAATATTAGTGTCGTGTGTATATTAGTTTTGAGGTTTAGTAGTTTTGAGGTTTAGTCCTATATTACTCGCCGTGGGAATAATTTGTACCTTTTATTCTTGCTTGAAGAGTGTTATCCTATTTGAGACATTGTTAATTCAGACTTTTCCTTTCTCTATTCATTTCTTGTTGGAGCTTTATTATGCATTCATTTTCGACCATTAGCCTAGACATGAAAATTCCCTAGTTATATTATTTACATGACATATATTTAAGAAAATTCCCTCATTACCTTTTTAATCCAATCTGTGAAAAGAAGTGAACTCTTAATATGACTAATATGTGTCTTTGGAAGTAAAACTCCTTAGATTGAGAAAGCGCTGTCATTTTTTCCCTCAATCTCTGTATCAATTCCTGCAATCTTATGTCAGTATTGTGCATATTTTTGCAGTGGATGGTAGATGAGAGTGAACTCCGGGTTATCCACTATACATTGGGCCCCCTCAAACCTTGGGACTGGTGGACATCTTGGCTTTTAAAACCTGTTGATATCTGGCAGGTATTTCTCTCAAATTTAATTTATAGTTTCTTCTATTCCTCTGCTGCTTATGTTACACGTACAGTTTATCATGTGCCATAGTGTTGCACACTTGCAAGAATACACTTCAAAATTCTTGTTCCCATGTTAACAGTGCATAAGTTTAGCAGCTGAGTTTGACTATTTTTCTTTCTTTCCTTCTTGCTTCTTCTGATTTAGGAGTATATTTTGTGCCACTTGTAACCTTTTCTTTTGTTTGAGCTGATTGTAGAATGTCAGGGAAAGACTACAAGACTCCCTTCCTGGAACTGGTGGGGGTAGAAATCCTAATGATGATCTTATTGTCAAAATTCTTGTTCTTCTTCCTCTTGTTGCATTAATCTTCTGTTCTTATCAATCTTGTCTTCAGGTGAGCAACAGGTTAAATTATCTTCAAATAGTTATTACAAGGATAGGATTAGTCATGATCTAAATGGTCTTCTACTTTTGTCAGACACGGTGGTGCTCTAATACATCATGGAGAAGCTTGTTATGCGATCAAGCCAGGCATCTTTACTACAAAGTAAAGTCTGTTGGAACAATTAATTATACTGGTCTTTCTACACTAAATGCTGTTAATTTGAACCATCAGGTAAGTTTCCTCTCTTTTCTCTCTATTTACGTAAGCATGTTACTGTCATGCTATACATTTTAAAGTCCAGTGGTATGCCACTTTTTATTTCATCTTCTTGAAGTTTATATCTTGTTTTGATTATAAGTTCTTGTGATGATGTGCAGTCCAAGATACCTATTTATTTGGGTGGAATATCAGTCTTTGTCTGTTTTATTACTGCTGTAATTGCCCTTGCACTTGCATTTGCGATCGTGCCGAGGCAAGTGATGCCATGGACTGGCTTGCTGTTGATGTATGAGTGGATATTTACAATTTTCATTCTATTATTTGGAGGCTATCTCCATTTTGTTTTCAAATGGGGTAAATCAATGGCGACCCAAGCAGGATCCTTCTCCTCTGATTCTGAGTCGTTTGATTATTCTGCTAAAGGTTTGCTTTAATACTTTGCAGCTGCCCACTTTCTCATGTGTAGAATCTGCAACCAACCAAATACTGTTGATATGCAATTCTAAGATTTGTTTATTTATCTTGTATATTAGATCATCAGTGGCAGGTATCAAACTGCGACGTTACTGCATGGTTTTATGGTCTAGGGATGGCATTCTTGGCTGTTGTTGCTCCAACTTTGCCTTGTATTTTGGGTGTTACTGCTCTGTTTTTGAGGTAACTTACTCGTGTTCTTTATTGTCACAAACAGTAACAATGTTCAGAATCAGCTGGTCTTGTTTGAAAATTTAACTCATAAAGTTTGGTTGTCATATTCTAGGTTTGCATTTTCTTGTAATGCAGAAGAAAAACTTGGATAATACTATTAAAAGTACGGCAAAAATGAATGTTGTGGCGTCTGCCTTTCTACTTTCTCAACTTAAAAAAATGTCCAAGACTTCACAAAGTTCACTATAATAATTTGTGTTATATACCATGTTATGTACCACGTCTTGTGTTTAATATGTTTATGACATTAGACTTCTATTGGTATTCGGGTGATTTGTCTTATTAGCTGCAACTTTTGTATTTACTTTTTTCTTTTTTTCTGCTGCTGTTCCTGTAGATACTAATGGTGATGGTATTCAAATATAACCTGCCTGTGGATCTATACTTTACAAAAAGAGTTTATTGTGTCATCATCTTGAAAACAATGAACATTATTTAATTTACCTGTGTTTTTGTGTTTGACAGGTTAGGTTTAATGGTTGTAGGAGGGCTAATTTTGGTATCTTTTATGACATATGCTTCTGAACACCTTGCAATTAGATCATTCTTGAGAGGTCTTGAAAACAGAGATGGTGCTAGAAGCAGCAGGAGTATATGTTTATTGTGTTGATGATTTGTTAGTGTAGGAGCAGTTCTGTAAAATAGCTGATTTTCTTGTACTAACTTTGAGGTCTCATTCATTGTACAATACTCATAACTACATTTTGCATTTGTTTTCCCCTCGTTTTGACCTGTGAGAGCATCTCCCCCCATTTTGCTCCTTTCTTTTCCCTGTAGTTTCAAGTAAATTATATAATTTAATTCGATTAATGTACTGGTAAGTCTCTGTTGACAAGAGAAATCTACAAATCTGTTATTTTTCGTGCATTTATGTATCTTTTTCATTGTTATATTGTCCTTATTGTTCATCATGACAACTTATATCATAAATAGATATATAAAATAAACTATGTCAAAGTTTTCATTGTACGGACGTTGAACCATAAAATGTTGTATATTGTACACAAATATATACTAATATATAATATATATATAAACATCCTCATATAAGTTGTTCATTACCATTAATTTACACAAGACAGATCTTCTAAACTGTCACTCGGGAAAAATAGAAAAGGAAAGATAATTAATTAGTATTTGGCAGGTAGAAAAATAGAAAAAGAATGAACATAATATATTAATTATATCTCCAAGTCTATTGTAGGCATAAAATTAAATTTCTGTTGACATCTCACGGAAAACCGGTGCATAAGCGTTTAAACCGTTCTCAGTATTCAAACAGTGTTTCCCTGGCCGTCTAGGTAATCCCATAAATTTCCTTCTTTATGTGTGCAACACGTGATAGAATTGACTATGCATCTCCTTCTAGGTGGTTACAGAACCTGGATGAAGTAAAGCCAATCCCTGGCATCATCTTTCAGGGAGAAAGAGAAAGCTTTGAGGTTGATTTGCTCCTCAGTCACACCATGGGGTCTCATCCCCTCACATACAATGGTGAACTCCTTAAGATGCTTATGAGGGTCCTTATCTGCACGTCCAGAAAACGAAGGGAGTAAGTGAATTAAGTCCAATTTAAGTTCAAAATTACCTGTCGTGGCCGGATAGGTAGTGCAAAGAAGTTGTTGATCAACATTTGGGGCCAAGAGGTCCCGCAATGTGCGCCCTGCAGGTTGCGCCATCGGTGTTTCTTCTTCTTCTAAGACTTCTTCAAATGGCCTCCTGCACAAGTATGTTCTTTTGAAGCTCTTCGTTCTCTAGCTTCCCTCCTTCGTCGTTGCTCCTCTCTATCGATGTCTGTAAAATACAATAAATTATTTCGATCCAGGGAGGATCGGGTCATACAAAGGAGGAAAACCTAAAGAGCGATAAAGAATTGTAAACCTCACAAAAGTGAAATTTGTTGGCTCTCCGGCAACGACGCCAATTTGATGGATGGAATTTGTCGCCCAATTTCGTGCCAAATAAAAATTTCTAACTTACCCACAGTAGTCGTGGCAAGCCAAGTTGAGCACAAGAAGCCTTTAAATTTCACAGTTGAAAAGTTTTCAATTCAAGGAAACCAAAAGGGGGGTTTGAAAAAGGTCGATTGGAAGAAAAAGTAAATTTCATGAAAATAAAATGTGGAAAGTAAAAATTCAATGGAAGAAGCTCTAACTTGGGTTATGCGGGATTTCCTTTGTTCGATGTTCTTATCATTGGTTTGAAAAAGGTCGATTGGAAGAAAAAGTAAATTTCATCAAAATAAAATGCGGAAAGTAAAAATTCAATGGAAGAAGCTCTAGCTTGGGTTATGCGGGATTTCCTTTGTTCGATGTTCTTATCATTGGTTCGTCATTACTAAATTCATTGAAGCTAGCACCTAATCAATTCAACTGGAAATGCTAGAATTGAATTGCCTTAGTCGACAAATTAGATTTAAGCGAATCGATGAAAAGCATGCAAAATGTGACTAAACCTAACCACATTAAGTTCAAGGGAAAATTAGGCAGGACATACAATGGGATAGACCTAGATTAAATGTGATTTAACCCTAGGTTGATTAGAACAATGTGCATCACCATCTAGATTTGCAAGCTAACCTAACCTATTGCTTTCTATGATTGACATACAGCAAATTGTCACGAATTGTAATACAACCAAAAGCAATAATAAAAAAACCAGCGTTACAAATTGATCATAAATCTTGAAAACTTGGAATTAAATCATGCTTACATTGAATTAAGTTCAAAACCTCAAAAGAAACATCAATTACAATGGAAAATCCCTAATACCCAAACTAGAAAACGTTACCTTAGCCTCGATACATGCTTGTTCACCTAATAATTGCTCAAAGAAACTCTACTCAAAATGAAAAGAAGGAAAAATGCAGTGAAAAACTTTAAAAACAGACTTGGGAGTCGGGTTGCTCTCTCCTCCCGAATGGCTGGCAGCTAGGGCTAATTTAAGCCAAAATTAAAATGGGGCCACGAAGCTGATAGTAATTTGTCCGCGTTTACTTTTCGGAGCACTGCGACGCTTGCTGCATTTCTTCAGCAAAGCGTCTTGGAGAAAAGCGTCACAGCTGCATCTAGGTAGTGCTGCGGCGCCGGGGCTTCAAAGGCAATTTGGTCCTTTTGGAGTTCTATCTCCCGGTTGATGTCGTGGAACTTCATTTTGGCCCATTTTGGCCCGGTTTTGGTGCTAACACCCCATTCTACCTGTTAAGTGCTCGAAACCTACAAAATAACATAATGGACACATTAAACAACACAACAATCTCGAGTTAAGCCGAAGAAGATAGCACATTTTAGGTGCTATCAATTGGTTACTCCACTATCAACATACCAACTTTGATCAACTGTGTTTTCATAATTTGTGTAAAAGGAATTTCCATTGTGTGTGGCAACCATGGCAGTAAGAGGTTTTCCATTGTTGTTTCTGAAGGTGTTGTTTTGTTCGGATTGAAGTTAGGAGTAAACTCCTCTTTATATCGATTGTAGCATACGTCTGCAATGTGGCCGATTTTCCCACAAACTTGACATGTCGGTTGATTTCGGCCCCTGCCTCGAAGTTTATTTCTGAATTGGTTTCCTCCACGTTGTCCACTTTAGTGATTTCAAACACGACCCTGATTTTGTGACTGTGGATTTTGTGGCTGCTGAGATCCAACTCCTCTGCTATTAGCCTTGCATTCCTTTGCGCGGTTTTGGGCTTCCAGTCTCTTCTCATATGATAGTAACTCAGATTGCATCTGCAGCCATGTAATATTCGACTTCCCTTGGAGAGTGGCAACAATGGCATTATATTCTTCATCATGTTTGAGAAGGACTTGTGAGATTAGTGGCCTTGTTGGAACGGGGCTCCCAGCTTGCCTTAAATTGTCAGAGTGCATTTTCATTAATCATAAATATTCAGACATACTATTATTACCTTTCCTTGTTTGTTGGAAGGTTTGATGAAGATAGTCTTCTTCTGCCCTAGATTGAATTCCAAACAGTTTTTGGATTGCATCCCACAGATCCTTTGAACGTTCAAAGCCCATGAGTTGTGTTTCCACCTCTGGTGTGATGGAGTTTTAAAGTCATCCAAGGAGTAGTTGATCGACGATGAGCCAGGCTTCATAGGCTAGATTGATAGTTTTAGTTGTCTCTTGAGTCATAACATTGCTGGTCATGACTTGGGGGCTTGATGCCCCATTAGTAGGTGTTTCGCTGTTCACAGTGCTCGAGTTTTGATTGATAAACATGGGTGGGCAAACTTTTTGTCCTAGGAGATAGCCTTCAATTCGGTAGCCTCGGAGAATGGGGAGAGCTAGATTTTTCCAAAGGAGGAAGTTGCCTCGATCCAGCTTAATAGTGGTGATGATTTGGTTCTGCAGTTGATTGAGCGGTGCACTGCTGAAATTGGATGCTCCTGTGGTCGCCAACGGGTTGCTAGAGGCGTTGGCCATTAGCGGTTTTGATACCAAAATTAAGAATTCAAAAGAAGGCAGTTGTGTGAAATATTTTCTTGAGTGTATTTCTCATATATTAAATGTAAGGGCTACTAGGCCATTTATTCTATTCAGAGAGAGACCCTTAATTAAGGCACAAGGAATGAAACATAATGACAAAGAAGAGTATACACGTGTTGCTTTATAATAGGAGAAGAATAAAATATTCACAACAGAATTCGAACAATCAGATTCTTTCAGAATATTTGTGACATTTCTCCTGTTGCTCAGCTGACTGTAGAGGCTTATACACCGTGGCATAGCTGACTGTGTCTTTTAACTCTTTTCTTTTCCTTAATACTATGCTATGACCCTCGCATTCTTCACTGCATTAATCCAAAGAAATCTACGTATCAATGTGTAACTACTTTATGTATACAATGCAATTGTTTTTCTATATACACGCACTGTAATTATATCATATATGTTAACAAGCAATTTTCATTCTTAGTTACACTTATGACTTTTGAATTGAATGATCATTGTAGGTTTATGGCAGTACTATTTTTTTATGTCTCTTGTTACTATTCTGGTGATGATTCACATTTGAAGAATAATTACTTTAGAACGTTACTTTTCGTTTATACAGTGGATGGTAACCCTCGAAATTATGTCCCAATTAATTGACATTTGGGATAGTTGCCTCGGAGAATGATGTGTTTTTTCGTGATCTAAAAGTTGCATTGGAGGAGCCTGATAATCTTTGTAATAGTATCTGATAAATATAGTTTTCAATTATAGAGTAATTGTTGTTTCATTGTTATTCATTTTTTATTTAGCTTTATTTCTTTTATTTTGTTTTTAAAAAGTCGTAAATTGGGTTATCCTTATACGAAAATTATTATAAATAGAAAAAATATCAAATTATTTATAAATATAATAAAATTTTACTTTTATTATAGACTGCGATAAATCCAAATAGATATTTATTCCTGCCTATTTGGTAAAGTGATAGATATCTATCTGAATCTATTGTTGTCTATAAAGTAAAATTTTGCTATATTTGTAATTATTTTCAATAGTTTTCTATTTTTGAAAACATCCCATTACTAGATTTTACGTGGTTTGTTTAAATGCATTTGTTTTTTGAAAAAATTCATTATATAATATTTTATTTTATTTGTGCGATCTAGGAGTGCAACAAAAAAAACTGAAAAATCGAAAATCCAAACCAATCCAAATCGATCCAAAAGTATTGGTTCAGATCGGTTTTTTATTAGAAAAACCAATAAAAATCGAACCAAACTAATAATACATATGTCCTTGAAAACAAATTTTTCATTAGGTTTTTTCAGTATGTAAATTATTATGGTACATGTATATATTTGATGTTTAAATAAAAGACCAATTATTATTGAGTGTGTATGTTTTTTTAAATGGAAAGAGAAAAAAACAATAATGTCAAATTTAAATTTATAAAAATAGAAATAGACCCAATTTTAATTTAAAATTAGCAAAAAAGAACG
Source organism: Citrullus colocynthis (assembly GCA_031780015.1). NCBI lineage: Eukaryota > Viridiplantae > Streptophyta > Magnoliopsida > Cucurbitales > Cucurbitaceae > Citrullus > Citrullus colocynthis. The sequence goes on along the minus strand of QLSR01000004.1, from coordinate 164,319 downwards.
ATTCAAAACAAAGTGAAAATAAAAAAAAAAAAAAAAAAAAAAAGGAAGAAAAAGAGAAAATGCTAAAAACCGAGAACCAAACCAATAATAAGCCGATCCAAATAAAACAAATCCATTGGTTTTGTTATTTATTGGACATTTCTTTGGATCTTTTTTTGTAAAACCAATTGGTTTGGTTTGGTTCTTGTTGGCCCCAAAACCGACAAAACCGAGTTGACTATCACCCCTTGTGCAATCCAATTTCTACTATATTTGTTTTAAACAATTTTTTTTTAAGAAAATATTATGGGAGTGTTTGGTGCACAAGTTTGAAATCAAATGCCCGGGAATTAAATACTTGGGGGCTTAATTGAGGAGTTTTAATGCATGGGAATTACTAATATTTGTGTTTAAAGTGCAAGATTCGGAAGTCTGAGTTTTTTAAGCCTATGTTTAGGGTGCTAATTTTGGATTTGTGGGTTTAGCTATTTTTTTTCTTTTTTTCTTTTTTTTCTTTGGTTGTTTTGTGAATTGTATCAAGTGAATACAATTTAGTCTTGCTTTTCAAAAAAATAAAAGCATATATTTTTTTTAAATATATATATATATATAATTTTGTAACAATTTGATTATAAAATTTTAGTTCTCCAACAAACCTAAATATAGATTTGCATTTTGAGAAAGCTTGTAATTTAGGCTTGCTTTTGATAAATACAAGTATATCTTTTTTAATCTCTAATTTATCTTATTTTTCAATTGATACAACATATTAGTTTATTCTGATTTTAAAATTTTAATTTTATAACAAAAAATTTTAAAACATAGTTTTGTAACCAATTTACTTCCTTGTTATGATTTTCAAATTTTATTTTTCCAACAAACTTAAATAGATTTGCATTTTTAAAAAAATTGTAATTTACTTTTACTTTTTAGAAAAAGTCAAGGGTATCTTTTTGCTTTTATTATAAAAAGAAATTGTTTCAATAACAAGGTCATAGTAATAAATTTACTTTTCTTTTATAATCTTTAATTTATCTTATTTGTCAATTTTATAACATATTTACTTTATTCTGATTTTGAAATTTTAGTTTTATAACAAATTTAAAAATTTTATGATTTAGTTTTGTTGTTAAAAACAAGTTAAAAAGTAGTCGGTTTTAAGATTTAGCTTTATACAAATTTTATATGGTTATATAACATTGTTATTTGTACAAGTCAATATTGCATTGATTATTATAGTTAGTTTTTAGGCAAAATTTTGAAGAAAAAACTTTAAAACATACTCATCTCATTTTGCTTTCCATAACAAGTCAATATCATTGTTATTCTCATATGGATGTTTCAAGGCAAGGAATGAGAAATCCAAGGGACGGAGGAGGAAGAAAAGCAGATGGAGGAAGGAAAAGCAGATGGAGGAAGGAAAAAAGAGAGGGAGAAAAAGTCATTAACGACTAATGAGCATGATCACTCGACCGACAGCGATTGTCGATGATCACAGGCAACTTGCCATCGGTCGTGGTTGGTAAAGGGCGACCAATCATTGACAATCATACTAATCGACAATCACGACGGTCGCACGATCGACCAACGGTAATGGGCACAAGCCATTAGTTGATGCTGACGGTCACCAACAATCACTAATATGAGGTACAAGATGAAGGAAGATTTTTCTTAAATCTATGACATTCATTAAATTAATAAAAAAAAAAAAAACTATTCCAAACCCATGGGTTATTTTCTACTCCTAGGAATTTGATTCCAAAGACCCAAACATAGGTTTGGGTTCAAATGCCAAACCATCCTAATTCCAAGCCAAACATCCTTTAGATTTTCTTTCATTTGTTCCCTTGGGGTATTTTTGTCTATTTTACATAAAAAACAGTTCAACTGGTTATTATTTATTTACTTTTCTAAAAGGTGGTTGTCTATTTTTTTTTTTTTTTTTTTTAAATAAAATCTTTTTTTTTGTTTTTTTTTTATTTTTTTTTTTTTTTTTAAATAAAATCTTTTTTTTTGTTTTTTTTTTATTTTTTTTTTTTTTTTTAAATTACTTTAGATTTGGCAATTTGTCTAGTCCATCCATTTTCTTTTATCTAATACAAGCCCAATTATAGGTAATCTTGTCTATTTAGTACAATAATCGTAGAGCTGATAAATAATAAATTTTAAAAATTTGTTTGGAAAAATAACAAAAACAAATTCAAAATTGTAAAAATAGCAAAATAATTTTTTAAATAAAGAATACTAATTAGAAAATGTCCAAACTACCCATGCTGACTAAAATTGATGGATAAAAACCCACGTAAAAACTTAAAACAAATCCAAAAAAAAAAAGCTAAACCAAATATAGATATTTTACGGGTCATTAATTACACACAAATATAGATACACAAAAAGGAATAAAAGAATATATTTATGCAAAAATGAACAAATTGGGCACATGTTTTAAGGTAAGCAGCCAATTGGTGGAGGATATCGGAAACAAGATTAGCATGGTTTGTGGTAGAAGTAGAGAGTGAAATAAGAAGCCGAAAAAGATTAGAGAAAATGGATCTCCTTGGCATTCCACAATTGGTCACAACATCACAAATAAAAAGAAACGATTGAAGGAAAGAGAATCATAGATGAAAGTTGTATAACTGCTGATTAGAGACTCATAAACGAACAAAAAAAAAATAAAAATAAAATAAAATAAATTAATAAATAAATTTTAAGAAAAAACCTGCTGGGTATGGTATGGGGTTGCAACAATGGTAGAACAGCAAATGTGGGAAGAGAGAAAGACGTAGTAGCCCGTAGGGTTACATTCTTTTTTTCCTTTCGTTTATTTATTTATTTACTTTTTATTGATTTGAATTATGTTAAAATTGGATTCTAAAACAACAACAAGAATACAAAATTAAAAGGAAACAAAATCCAATAATTTGAAATAATTAATTTAAATTCACAGTATCTGGAAATATTACCATTCATGTACCAATTATATACTATGTTATTATATTACATTTTAAAAATATAGATAAATATAGATTATATAAATAGTAATATTATAAACAAAAAAATGCATGAAATAAAATAAAAATAGATAAACCGTGATAAGAATACAAATCTCTATAGGAAAATTATTATAAATAGAAAAAATATCAAACTATTTACAAATATGAAAATTTTTTACTGTCTATCGTGGATAGATAATGAAATTTTTCTATATTTGTAAATAGTTTTGCTCATTTTGATGTATTTAAAAACAGTTCATCTCTATATGTATAAAAAAAAAATTGAAAAGAAAATTAGATAAAACTTAATCAATTCGAAAAAGAATGTTAACAAAACTAAATTTGATAACAAAATATAAAAACAAATAGAAAAAAGAATAACATAAAACCAAATTTGATAAGAAAAATGTACAAATAAATAAAAAAGAATAAGATAAAATCAAATATGATAATAAATTTGGATAGATATTTATGGAAAAAATTAAGAAGATACAAAATTTAATTATAATAACGAATCACTAAAAAATTATGATCGTTAAAATCTCATAATTTTACATTACAATTACATTGTATGTGTAGATGTAGATTAGTTAAATTTCATAATTTTATATTATTATTATAGTGTATGTTTGACTATATATTAGTTAATTACTATAAAATATCGATATTAATTAAGAAAAATTATAAAGATACAATATTTTGTTATAATAAGGAACATGGAAAATGATGATCAAACCAGATAAAGATCATAGATTGATTTTGTTTTATCTAATAGATTCGGAAAATGGTTATACAAATATAAGAAAAACTATCAATATGAATTTCAAATTAGGGCGAAAAATGTGCTACTTTTTTCTCTAAAGTCGAAGAGGTTACAAATTGATAATGGACGCAGTTACAAAAACGAGTATAAGGAATTAAAAACCAAATATATCTAAAATTAGAGGTTCCACCGAGATTTGAATTCGAGTTACTGGATTCAAACTCCAATGTCCTCACCACTGCACAATGGAACCGTATTTGACTTATAATTTTATTATTCTAACATTTACTTAAAAAATTATATTTGTTGAAAACTTTAATAGACTTTCCCGCCCAATAAATAATTAAATAAAAAGAAAAAAGCAAAATATGATTTAAGAAGATATTTTCTTATACACCATAGAACTTGACTATGTTCACATTACTACTAATTCTTTATTTATATGAAGAATACTGCTTAGCTACACGTTTACGTCTACTCTTATCCATATTGATAAGAGATAAATTTTGTAATCATAGAGTGAATTTGTAATCTAACCTCTCTTTGTATGTGCGTGAAGGATGATATAGTTAAAATAAATAAAAAATAATAAAAAAATTATTTTAAATGGCAAAATTGTTAAAATTATTTACAAGTTATAGCAAAAAACAAAGTCTATTTGCGATAGATCGTGATAGACTACTATCTGTGTCTATCATGACACAGATAGTAGTTTATTGCAATCTATCGGGATTTATCACAAATTGATAGTGAAATTTTGTTATATTTGTAAATATTTTGGTTTCTTTTGCTATATTTAAAAAGAATCTAAGTAAAATATAATATTAGCTTAAGATAATATGTAAATTTTGAGATTGAAAGTTAGAAATTTCATACCTTCCCTTATTAACTAAAAAATTAAAAAAGAAAAGAAAACCTGCAAATATTGAAGATCAAATTTCAATATCAAATCAATGTAAATTTTGATGTTAAATTTTTTATGTTTAAATTAATCAAAATTAAACAAGCATAAGTAAACCATTTGAAACATTGAAATCGGTTTGATACTCCTCAATTTCTCTATTTTTATCCGAATGGAATAAATACCATCTCTACTACCCAAAACTTCGGATCAGCTGAGTTTAGCCTATTTAGTAACGTTGTTTAAAAGTAGACTTGTTTCTCTTAGCCCTTCTTCTAACAAGAAGTTTTCGAATAAATACTTCTAATTAAATGGTATATGAATCGGAAGTGAAATTAGTATTTATAAATTCAAATTTTATAAATTATTTAACAAAAACCAATAAAGAAAATAAGACAAATACGAAGACTCTTAGTGTTTGGAACATTGAGCTAGTTATTATAGTCCATAACTATTATAATTTATGAGTTATAATAGTTTGTAGGTTATAATAATTTGTGTATGGATGCAAACTATTTTAATCTAAGTTACAATAGTCTGTGTTCGGGTCCAAACTAGTTTAGTTTTTTTTTAAAAAAATAGTAAATACAAGAAAAAAAAGAAAAGAGAGATGAGTGGAGTAGGAAATATTAGACCCTATAACAAAAAGAAATTTAAAAGAGTAACGTTGTAGTTAGTTATAATTGAAGCCCTAAACATAGAGTGGTAATAGCCTACTCCACTCATTTAAAGTTGTAGGTCCAAACACCTCTAAAAGTCGGTCTTTCACATTGTGAGTAATCGTACAATCGCTGATTATTATTTTATCTATAATTATCATTTTTCCCATTGAGAAAGCTAATGGACCTTGTGTCCCCCACCCCACCCCACCCCTCACAAAAAAAAAAAAAAGAAGTTCTGTTTTAGAATAATGGATTCTAGTTCTATGATATGTACATTTATGTTTGTTAATGTGATTAAATTTAAAAAGTGTAACTTTTTTTCAAGAAATAATTAATACCTAAAGGATAAGGTTAATGATTCATAAAAGTCTTTAGCTTTCAAAATTAGCTTTACCTTTTACTATTACGTATCACTTGCCACTATGTGTGTCTCACTTGGGTGAGAAAAGACTTCCAATTTCAAAAAGAAAATAATATTAAATTAATACCAAAATAAAATATAAGCCAACTCATTACCATTTTTCTATTGGTTTTGTGACTCATCGTGGAGTGATAGTGAGCATTATGATAATTACATGAACCACCCTTATGTTGTTCCTAATTTTTGTAAATAATGTCGAATATGATTATTCGAACATCGAAATCTCTAAATAAATATATTTTTTTATTTGTTTAGAAAATTTAAATTACTAAACGTTTTTAAAATGGACAATTCCATGTACGATAATCTAACATAAAATAGTAGCAACTCTAGCTCTATCTATAAGTATTTGTAATTACGATATAATTTTAACTTCTATCAGCACTTACCATTGGTTGCGATTATCACTGATAAATTTATCAATGACTGAAGTCTATCATTGATGGATCTATTCGATAAACTTACATGATTGGTTGAGATCTATTAGTGATAAGTGTTTATCATTGATTGTTTGCATGTTCTTTTGTTATTAAGTTTGTTATTGGTATATCATATCAATGTAATATAAAGGGCTTTCTACATAGAAGGCCTAAATCATAACCCAATATTACAACTATGTCCAATGTATCCTATATTTTTCAGAAATAGCTTATTAGCCCTCTATCACTTTGCTATCAAATCTCTTCAAAACATAACCATCGGCTACAAGAAGAGGGTTTCGGTCAACTTCTACAACAAGAGGGTTTGCGTCTATAACATAGGGTTGATTTCTTCACTGACTTGTTGTCAATAACATAAGGTTGACTTCTACAACAAGAGGGCTTATGGAATCAGCCAATACAGTCATGTCAATTACTTCACATACCTTGGAATCGACTGTCAATTCTTCACAAATCTCAGAATCAGCCAATACAGAGAGGCTAAAAGAGAGTGGTGGTTGTGGGTCTTGCCATCGCACAGTCCCATCAGTGAGTCTTGCTGTGGCACAATCTAGTCGAGGTTTTGGAATCGGCGAATATAGAGCCGCGAACATTGGTTTTTTTGGGTTTCATTTTTCTTATTTTCACGTATGTGGAATCGGCAAATAGTGGGTTGTGCGAGATAAAATCTTGATGAAATTCAAATTCTATTGGTTAGGTTTTATATGTACATTGGTATATTAAACAAATTACTTTATATAAATGAAAAATTTTCTATATGACCGACTGAGAACTGACGTTGGTGTCTTGCATATGGGGTTCTTTAAATTGAAAATTTTTCTACCCATGGGCTTTCTACATATGAAAATTTTCTTCAAATTGAGAATGAATAAAGTCTTATTAAACAATGGTTCATACATAATAAACAAGGAACTAAATTTTCGAATAAACACATGCCCCTGGTGTTTGGAATTTAAATTAATCTGAAAAGTATATATGCTAAAGTTTGTTATATGTATACTTAGATTTATACATCCTATTCATGAAGTGAAATTGCATAATCGTTTGTTTTCTGTTTGACATTTACAAAAGGTATTCTTGACATAAGGGGCATCTTGTTTATGCAACACCAATAGATATCAAATAAGAAATTTACTGAATTTTCAAATAAACACTTGTTTCTTATCTGTTGTGTTTGGGATACGAGTTGAATAATTTGTTTTGTACAACCTAATATTTGATGAATATACTATCATTTATATAAGAATGGTTATTCATTTAAATGAATATAGCATGGGTTTAGATGAGCATCCGTTATTCTAAAATTTAGTATACACATTTATATGTAAATAAGTACTACTTTATATATTCTATTTAGTAAGCCCTCCTGCTTTTGGTATATCTTCTTCATTAAGCATGTTTGCAATTTCTTTATAGGAAAATGGTATGAAAGTCTTCTTCTCAGTCATCTCAACTTTGATGGCTTCTACTGTTATTCTAAAATCATTAACCAAATAGTTGAATAGCTTCAACATGATCTTGTGGGAACTATCGAGCTCTTCGGCACGCTCTTACATGTGTGTGACAGAGCTTGTGGAGCTATCTCCACATTCAAAACTACCAGGACATGTAGTTTTGTGTTATAAATAATCAAAACTACCAGGACTTTCTTATCCAACCCATCTAATCGGATTTGAATAAATCTCGTCGGGCACTTCACTCAGATATAGCCTGCTCTTCAATCCTAGTAAGTCGCTTAGACTACAACTTGTTTTATTGCTTTGTAACCGACAAGATTGCAGTATTTTCCAATCGAGGAGCTAATTAAATTTTGATACCACTTGGCAAAATTGCAAACTTTCATATATGGGATGAGCGACTGAACAACACTTGCTCTAACCTGACTAGAGAGTGAGCCGTACAAAAATCGAAGGTCACGAACAATATCGTTGTGTGATCTAGCCTCCACTTGCGTTCTGAGAGAAAATGATTTTTATTAAACATGAGAGAGGAAAAGTATTGAAAACATCATTAAAGAAAGTCTTGAAGACTGAAAATTGCAAGAATGCTTTGATTGCAATGAGTATTATTGGCTTTTTGGCCCTTAATCTCAAATTAATTAATTTTAATTGATTAATTAATTAGTGTTTTGATGATAACAAATCTGATTTTATTTATTAGTCATTTGAGTGTTTTGAAGTATCTATTGTGTGGAGCTTGGAACAACGATTCCAATGCAATTTGAATCACTCAAATCGGAGTTCAAACAAAAAAGATATGGCCAAAACAAGCTTAATGGAAAAATCCTGAGATGACGTGACAGGTTTTTTTAATCAAAGTGGACCAATTGAAAGGTGCCACTTGGAGCAATGGAGAAGTGACAATTGGTGGGTTTTTTATTTTTGGATTGATGTTAAAAAAAATGATTTTAAAAAGAAAATGATTTTAAAAAGAAGATGAATTTAACATTATTATATATGTTTTTGTCTAATGGCTAGTTGCTTTTGAAAAAAGATTAATTTAATATTATTAGATATTCGTGTCTAACGACTAGTTGAGTTTAAATCTCCACCATTCAATTTTTTTTTACAAAGATCTAATGGTCCAAATTAATTTGGTTTTCACCCACTTTCATTTCTTTTTAAACGCTTCATCTTCTCCAAAATTTTACAACTCTTATTATTTTCAATCCTCTATAATTCACCAAGCCACCATTGTTGCTCTCTCTCAAAGCTTCAATTTTCTTCTTTTCATCTTATTCTTGAGAGAGAAATATTGTACTGTGAGGATTTATTTATGAAGGGCTTAAACTTGTAAATCCACTCCATTTAGAGAGTTTGTCAAGTGTGCTTTTTGTTTTTCCAAACTTTTGTATGAGTTGGCTCTTGATCCCGAGAAAAAGAGTTGTTGTAACGGTTTGATCCTTAACCGTGGAAAGGATCAGGTTTGTTCTTGCGCCCATAAAAAGAACGTTGTAGTAGTTCAACTCTAAGCCGTAGAAAGAGTCAAAGACTTCAAGTGAAGTACCCAAGAGGAGTTTGGGAAGTGGACGTAGGTCGATTTTGCCGAACTACTATAAAATTCATGGTGTCATTTTCTCTATCCCTCTCCTAATTTATTTTTGCAATTAATTTTTGTTACTATATTTTATTGCATGAAACTAATTGCAATTTTTAGTTCTTAAATTTAATTGCTCATATTGGTTGTTCTTAAATTTCTATATTCATTACCAATTTTTTTATTAGAATTAAACAAGGTACTTTAAAGTGTGATTGTTAATTTTTTTGTTTAATTCAAAGTGAATTTGTTTTCATAAAAATATTGTTTAAACTACTTATTTGCAAAGAGTTTATTAATTCGCTTAATTGGGTCCACATTAATAAAAAGTTTAAATTAGTTTTAATAAACCCTATTCACCCCTATAGGGTTGTCATACCAATCCTACAAGTACAACAATACTGATTTTGGGAGTCAACTAGTGGATTTCCCCTATAGTACATTCTAGCAAAAACTAGTTTAGTAGGCTTGCATATCAAAAGTGGCGAAATGTCACTTGATAGAAAAACATAGAAATGAAAACAACTTGCGAAGCTATTTACAAAAACATAAATATATGGTGGTTGAGGATGATTTGGACAAGCGGTCATAAGCAAACACTCCTTGGACAAGTATGCTTAAGACATTGATCACCTCCATATTTATAGAATTTTCCAAACTTGCAGCCTAAGAACTTTCCTAAATTGTTAAATTTTCAAATTTGGAAAGCTGGTGTCACATCGCTTTGGACAACGTCGCAACGTTGATCGTCATCATTTCCTACCCCCAAGCACCATGTCGTAGCGTCACGTCTACGCTACGACGCTCCCTGTGTAGCATTGTCACACTCCTTATTCGAGGGAATTGAATCCCAGCAGAAGCGTATGATCTTGTTTTTTGATTTCTTGAAAGAATTAAAAATACAAAAAGTTAAGAAAATATTAAGCAACGTACCTTTGCTGATCCATAATTAACACAAAATCTCTCATCGAAGTGATAGTCTTCTCCTTGTAGTCTTCCTCCTTTTCTAAGTGATCTTCCTTGCTATGACTCTGTTAAGGATCCAGTTTGTGGGAAAAGAATGTGAAGAATTTTTTTTAGAACTTTTCTAAGAAAATTGGGAGATGGGAGAATCTAGAGATGAGAGAATTTCTAGAGGAAGAGTTTTAGAGTAATCGTAGAAGTTATTCTTGTAGAGGGTGTGTTCTATGAAGCTCCCAAAGGGCGTATTTATAGGACTCTATGGGTTACTCCTAATTCTATTAGGATAACCCATCTACAGAGATTTTAAATTAAATATTTAGTAATATCTAATATTAATAAATATCTATACAAATAATATCTCATATTAAATGGTTTAAAATATTTAAGTTTTATTTAAATATTTATTTTCGGTAGAATCTTTAATTTGGATCCCATCCAAATTAAAGAATTAATTATTTATATCCAATTCAAATTAATTAATTAACTCTCCATCTATTTATTTATATAGATTTCATCCAAATAAATAATTAATTATCTGAATCATATTTAAATAAATTAATTATCCATATTATATAATTTGAATTTTATTCAAATAAACTTTATAATAAACCATGTAATTAACTGTATCCATTTAACTTTATCCATGTAACGACACAACTTCCTAGGATTTGAACTAGGTCGCCACTATATGCATGCATATATCTAAAACGACTCTTTTTCATAATTTTACAAAATAACAAAATAACTTTTTTATTAAAATAAATATCTTTTGCAAAATTCAAATAACTGAAGATCTTTTATCGGGTACCCCTGGTACAATTTTAATAAAACATGAAACTCGCACAAAACATCTAACCGTAAGAATTTTAAAATAAAAAAAAATAATAAAGTTTTGAATTCAAATGACATAACCAAAATTCTTAAAGATGAAAATATGAAATCTCTTGTGCAAAAGCATCTAACTAGTCCCACTGGCACGATCAAGGTTTTCTCTCATCATATGCCGAAGTGTCCTTTCACTTATCTGAAAAATATAACATGAAAAGAATGAATATAAAATACTCAGTAAGTAACCCCACTACTGGGATCAGGTTGAACATGAGTTACTACTCGGATCAGGTTGAACACTTATGTCCAATAAGTGCATCATACTAGTGGGACATGCATAAATAACTAATCATGGATGGTCATCTAGTGAACAATTTAACCTATGCTAATACATAGCTAGTGGCCCGAAGACTCACAAAAGTAGCAGGGCACCCGTCGGCACCCGGAACATAGCAGAAAACCCATAGATCTGCGGTAGCATAGTAGGAAACCCGTAAGCTTCAGGTAACGTAGTAGGAAACCTATTGGCTTCCAGTAACATAGCAGAAAACCCGTCTGGTTCCAGTATCATAGTAGCATTAGGAGGGTAAATCGTCACTTTTCTCTAAAGATGCTCGTGTTAAGTTCACATCATAAATCATATCAAACATGTACAAATATCATCATACTTATAAAACGATTCTAGATATAAACAGCTCAATTTCACTCAAATTAAGTAGATCATTCAAAATTATCTACAATTGTCTGGCTCAAAGGCGGTTCCAATAGTAAGATTACTTACCTTGAGATTAGGTGCAAATAGCTAACCATAGCTAATTCTCACAAAATCCTTGAATTAAAACCCTAAAATTTAAATCAAAACTCAAATTAAGTCTTTAGGCTTTATTCCAAATATAATCTCAACAATTAAACCAAATAATCTTACCAAATTGCAACTGTCACAATCATCTTTCATACTTCATAATCAATAGTACTAACTAAAACAGTCTCGACCTAACCAAATCTTGAAATCCTAGCGTAACCCACAGAAAATGGATGATGCCGACGAAGCTGAATGGAGAGAGAGCGGTCAGGCAACGACTTACAAATGACAGACCAAAACCCACTGGAATCCAATATTGGCTTAAATATATATACATGAGTTGTTTCCTTTTCCAAAACCCTATAGAAAAGCAACTTATTTAATATAATAATTCTCAACCTATCAAATCAAATCTTTTCCAACACCGCTTAATAATTTATTTAACCAAAATATCTCATAAGAAATCAATTCTCAAACTTAAATTCAATTCCAACGTATACTCATATTTTCTTAAATTAAGTTCTTAAATCTCACTTCCAAATCTTCAAGTTAAATCTAACTTTTAAATCTCCCACAAATAAATTCAATTTTTCACTAACTGAAGTAAATCCAAATCTTTTATCACAATTACTTTCAATTGGATTATTTTCCCAACATAATCCAATTAAGCCTCAAAATTCAAATAATTAACCCAATAATTCAAGATAATTAATTTTTTTAAAAAATAAACAATTACCTAAAAATTTGGGATTTCACATTCTTCCCTCCTTGTATAGGATACCTCCACTCACATATCTCTATATGATGATCCTATGAAATATAAATCTCATAAAAGGAGTTCATAAGTCACTTGGGATTAAATCGAGTCGCACATGATCATTCTATGAAATATTAATCTCATCAAATATCGGGTTTACAAAGAGAGATTAAATATTTCGCGGTCCGATCTTATACAAACTCCTTGTATAGGATACCTTCACTCATATGTCTCTACATGAACAGTTTAAATAAAACCATTTGTAACTATTTACAAGGTGGGTCGTATCCATAGTGTCACCAAGATAAGGCACCCAACCTTATCCATATACTATGGACCTTTAGTTCATTTCTTGAACATGATCCACTCGTATGTGAACTACATACATGTCAAGACTTCATAAAATAACCTTGAATTTTTCCGTTAATGAATAAATTAATATTGTATAGTTAATAATTAAATTAATTAAGTAATCAATTATGAGGCTTTAGGGCACAAATCCCAACACTTCTACTGCCGCGACACTCTCACCTTGTTTCAAAAATCATGCTCTCAGGTCTATAGCGTCACGGCATTGGTCTATTTTTTGGGTTTTTGTCCTTTTCTTCTATTTTTCATCTAGTTTTGGTTTGGTTCCGTTCTTTTGGCCTTCGACACTTATTTTTTTCATAATTACTTGAAAACTAGTAGCAAACACATCAAATCTAATAAAAAAAACATCCCTAAATTAAGAGTCATAAAAATACTTTTTATGTGCTTTTCAGTAAGTAAATGAGTAGTTCCCTTAAGTGCTAACTTCAGGTCATAAACAATGGGGCCCCGCCCTTTCACTGGCCCAAGAGGAACTTGGTTCATAGTTCGACGATAAAAAAAATTGTTCATCAAAGGATTAGTGGTCAAAAGAACAAAGAGGTAATTGTAGGGGTAAAACAATAATTTGACCCAACTATAGTTACGAACAACTTATGAAGGATCGACTTACTTGTAATTGTTATATCCATGGACACAACATGTTCTACAGTGCAAATAGTGCAATGCTGGGTCTATAGTGGTTTGCCCTATAGTTAATGAATGTTGATTTATTTAATTAAAGAGTTTAATTAACTATCAGATCATTGCATAGCTTGCTCTGTAGGTCCATAAGATCCTCCTGCTAGCTCACAACATGTAAAACAAGGACCATCAATTTTGAAAGAATTCGAAATGTTCAAATTGATTAAGGAATTTTATGTTAATTGTATATGATGCAATTAATATAACGTATATAGATACATTATAATATAAAATTTATTTTGAATGATGTTCAAAACTAAACTATATAATGTGAGAGTATTAATGTGTTTGAATAAGATTCAAATAGTAATTAAAACTATAGCTAAAATTTGATGTGAATGAGATCCATATTAAAACAAGAGGTTATGAGAGAGATGTACATTGAATGTGATTCAAATATAGATTTAATTTTAAATAAAAAAAAAACAAACAAAATGAAACGCACCTTAGATTAAGATCTATCAAATTTTTGAACATTAAGCAATAATACTGTTCCTTCAATCCCCGACAACGACCCCAAAAACTTGGTGTGATACAAGTGCACAGGTCAAGTAATAGTATAAAATAGTGAAGACCGAGTATTGTTTCTATTGGGGACTAAACTAAGGTTTTAATTGCCTAACTATTCAAAAATTGAATCAATTTTATTTAAGGAATCGAAATCGAGTTTGGAATTGGATGTTGAAAAAAATAAAAGAAAAGTAAAAGGAAGTTGAAACTTTAAGAGATAAAAACATTATAGGGTGTTGAGTTTCTTTAGTTAATCTCTTAAATGATATCTAGAGTTTTCATGGAATTATGCATGGGTAATATGTTTAAGTCTATAAACTATTATCTGGATTATTTTCTCTAAAAAAACAACCAATTTATATGCAACCTAATTGATTACTAATTTCTTGAAATCAAATCAAGAAACATAACATTAAATGTAGTCATTAAAGACTTTATTTACTAACTTAGCTATTTTCATGAAAGATCAATAAAGATTCAATACCATAAATCTGATTAAACATACAACGATTCAATCATTCAATCATAAATTTAACCTAACAATCAATGATGATCAATCAATAGAGAATGAAGCTCAATAGCATTGAAGAACATATTATTCAACAACATCCATGAAAAAAACACTACATAATCTACATAAGTTTATAATTAAATTCACAGAGACCCTAAAACTAAGAGTTTAGCCACACATACCCATCAAACACGTATAATAATATGAGTTCTTAAACATAAAGAGTAAAGGGAAACAAAACCTTAGGAAAACAAGACTCTCAAATTGCTCCCTAGGTTGAACTCTGTCAATCGCTACTCGAACGGCACCTCGGGATCTCAAATGCCCTTCAACACTATTTCCTCTATTTGGTAGCAAAATCTCACTTTTTGGCTCTTCAATTTCGTGATTAGCGCTGCTGATCACCTTGCAATTTATAGAATTTCAAAATCTTGTAGCCTAAGGACTTTCCAAAGGTGCAGAAATATCAGAAATACAAAAGTCGGGTGCCTAGGCACTCTACCCTTGAAGTTGAAGAGCCTAAATGCTCACTACCTAGCACCTGGGTGCTCTTCATATGTCAAAAGTAGGAGCTCTCGGGTTGACAGCGCCAAGTGCACTACCCTGCACTAGGACTTATTCACTTTTTTTTTTCTGAGTTTTCATCTGGTTTTTGTTTGGGTTCTTTGGCTTCCAAAACTCATTTTCTTCATAATTGTCTGAAAACCACTAGCAAACACATCAGATTTTAAAAATAAAAAAAATTTAAAAGAACCTAAATAAGAGCAATTAAATGCTTTTCAGACACCTATTTAGTTAATTTAGGAATTGATGTCTGAATCGATTTGCTATTTAGGGAGTCTAATCAACAATATTGAACAGTTGATTAGGTTTCATAATTAGATAATCAAATAACCCAATCCATATGATAAATCAATGAGTAAATCCATAAATAGCCCAATGGTCTCATAATCGATAAAGATTATCTTGTGCCATCCCCTTCTCTCTCTTTCTCCAAACTATCTTACTTTCCGCACTTTACTTTTCTACATTTTAGTTATCCTATCAAACCACCCTCCCCCCTCTTTTACTGCTTTCTAAACCCAAAGTTACCTTCGAGAGATTCTATCTTAGGCTCTCTATGACTCAATCCAATCTTGCTACTAAAAGTAGTTAGTGGTGGAAATTCATGATCAATAATTATAAATGTTATTTGATGGGCCAAAGAAGAATTTGATCGGTAATTATAAAGCTTCTTCTCCACCCTCTAGCTACCATTTTTCTTAAAATGGAACACTAAAAGTTGAGCTAGTTACAAAAAAAAAAAAAGTAAGCTATTGTTTCCATAAACTGTAAGTAATAATCCAACAAGATTGTGATCAGAATCATCTAAGTTTGTTGTTCTACTAAAGTGAAAGAAAATAAAAACCTGAGAAGATTTTTAATATATGGACTATTAGGGAAAAGGATAGGGTTGTCAGTGAGAATATAGAAACATTAATTTTAATTTCTAACCTCAAGTCCAATACTAGTTTTAATTTGCTTCTTTCCCCAAGACCACCCATCATGACTTCTGCAAATGAGATCCTTTGGTGATATTGAAGCTTAAACATTCAACATAGATTTCTAACAAATTTATATTATTTTAACTTGCTTTTATGTCATTCAAAAAACTCCATACCAATAGAAAAGATATTAAAGAAGATATTGCTCCAACAATCTTCTCCTTCAACAAAATACCACCCAAAGCTCAGCTTTAGTCTAAAATCTTCCAAAAATTAAAGAAATTAAGTTTTGATAAGAAAAAGAGAAGAAAATGAGTTGAAAACAAGGAAAAAAAAAGAATGAAAAGCTTACCTCAACGAAAAAGGCAACGAAAACACCGCTGGCAAAGGTGACAACAATGAGCAGATAAGGGCGTACGATGGTGGCAAGTAGACGGGCATGCTACGATATGGCGGAGAGCAAAGGGACGTCGATCGTGCAACAGTAGGGGGTCAGGGGTCTTGAGTGAAACAGTCGTGGGTCTTGTGTGAGAGGAAAGAAAACAGGGAAAAGTAAAGAGGGAATTAAACAAAAAAAAAAAAAAAAGGAGAAAGAAAGTGTGGGAAAAAGTGAAAGTGGGGTAGGTTTTAAAAAAGCGGGGGTGCAATGACCCGACTAAGCAAAACCCTAACCGGATCATTACTCAATGCATGCTCAACCTTAGAATTGCACTTTGCAAAATAGTTGAAGAGAAACTGAGTTTTATGAAAAATTAAGACTCCAATATAAAACATATTTACAAAAAACGATGAACAATTAAAGAAATAACAAAAACATAGTTCGAGGTACCCTTAAAGGAAACATTTTCTTGAAATAAGACTACAAAAAAAATATCCCAAAACGAATTCAGAAAGTTTGGACATGTAAAACCAATCTAGAAATGTGAAAACTGTGTGGAAACTCACCACCAACTCTCCCAGTGACTGAAATCCTCGCTGGACATCAACTTCGAGCCTACTCATGCCTCCAAATTTGAACTTAAAATCCAATGGGTGATCAAAAGTTGACCTAAACTTAACGAACCACCCCACAAGGATTCAAAAGCAAACCAAATAACTCAAGAAAGAAAGGAAGGAAACCCACCACAGCGGACTCAGTGACAATGACAACGGAAACAACGTTGACGGCAACCCACACTAGCCACCATTTTAGCAACGCAGCTCAAACTAGTGGACTGGTGTGAACGAAGCCCAGCGGCCTGATCTGGAGTAGATGACTGTGAGCTTCAACCAACCATAGTCTAGGCGCGGCGACCGACAGCAGATGACGAGGCGGCAAATAGCGGCGATGCTGGGTTGGGTGATGGGGGGGAGAGGGAGAGAGATGAGAGAGAGACCGACGGCAGCAAGAACGCAGAAGAGATTTTCTTTTCTTTTTCCTTTTTTTGGCACGCATAACAAGGAGGATCTTAACCACATATATAACCCCTATTCAAAACCTTAATCCCTCTTAAACTAATAATAAAAAAAATCTTTTCCTTTTCCTCTCCACCCATTTTATCATTAATCTCCAAATGAAATAAAAAAATAAATCTCAACAACCAAAATAACTCCAAGTTCCCCAAATCTTTACCAAACAACCCAAATTGAATTGTTTTAACTCCATGTTTCAATTTACTCTCCAAATCCAATTCACACCCAAATAAATTAGGATGCCTAATTTAAAATTACCTGGGAATTCGGGATGTCATATTCTTCCCTTTTTAAGAAACTTTCGTTCTCGAAAGTCTAATCCTGGAATAGCTCCAGGTACTTCAATCGCATCTCATCTTCCCATTCCCATGTTGCTTCCTCAAACTGATCATTTTGCCATAAAACTTTCACTAGCGCTATCTCTCGATTGTGCAAAGTTCTCACTTCCCTTGCAAGAATTTGTACAGGCTTCTCCTTATAACTCAAATTTTCACTCAACTGTAAAGGCTCATAGTCAATTACATGAGATGGATCTGCCATATACTTCCTTAACATGGAGACATGGAACACGTTGTGAACAACAAAGAGCAGTAGTGGCAAGGCCAAGCGATGAGCCACAAGACCAACTCGCTTCAATATCTCAAATAGTTCAATGAATTGAGGGCTTAACTTCCTCTTCCTTTCATACCTCAGAACACCCTTCATAGGCGGCACCTTCAAGAATACCTTGTCACCAACTTCAAACTCCAGATCTCGTCGTCTTACATCGGTGTAACATTTCTGTCTACTCTAAGCCATCTACATCCTTGCCCTAATCTTCTGAACGACCTTGTTCATAAGCTACACCAACTCCGGCCCCAACAATTTTCGCTCCCCAACCTCATCCCAACAAACTAGAGATCTACAACTCTTGCCATACAAGGCTTCAAATAGCGCCATCCCAATAGTAGCCTGGTAGCTGTTATTATAAGCAAACTCCATGAGGTGTAAGTTGGAGTTCCAACTCCCTAGGAAATCCAATGAGCAAGCACGCAACATATCTTTTGATGTTTGGTTCAAACGTTCTGTTTGACCGTCCGTCTATGGGTGAAATGTTGTACTAAAATCCAACTGAGTGCCTAATGTTGACTGGAGACTCTTCCAGAAACTATACGTGAAGCGAGGGTCTCTATCAGACACTATCGAAACTAACACTCCGTGTAACCTCACCACCTCTTTCATGTAAATTTGTGCCCACTTGCTCATCAAATAGGTGGACCTGCCTGGGATAAAGTGCGCTGACTTGGTGAGTCTGTTTATAATAACCCATAAACCCACGATGAAGTCTATAGATACATTTTTCCATGTCTACACAGGGACTTTCTGGGGCCACAATAACCCTGCTAACTTCTGCCTCGGAACCTTTACCTACTAACATACTAAGCGTTTGCTGACAAACTCAGCCACTTCCGTTTTCATATTGTGCCACCAGTAATGATGTTTTAAATCCTGATACATCTTGGTATTACCAGGGTGTATTGAGAACGGCGAGCTACAGCTTCTGACAACAATTTATCTTTAACTCCACTATGTCACACCCCTTCCCGAGTTATCTCATTAACCCGAAAAGAGGCATGAAGTCAACAGACATCGACTCTTTATGACATCTACTGTCAACTTAACTCTCCTCAAATCCTTACCAAGCACTTTATAATATAATTATAACTCACATCCAAGCCATAAATAATAATCTCAAAATTAAACTTTTATTAAGATAACAATAGACTTCTTACACAACTTCCACTCCTTAGACCCCAATATGTACAATGCTAGGTTTAAGTATAAATATTTAGAAGATTCAAAACTAAGTAGCAGATCCAGACGAGTCTGACGAGTAGGTTAAGCACCTCGGTTCCACTCGCTACCTGAAAAGTAGGAAAATATTTGAAAGCATGAACTAGATAGCCCAGTGAGTAATAAGTTTTGAAAACCATTCTTGGCTTAAAAGCTTAATGTAATCATGCTCGTCGTTCAAATAATAAAGCATTCAAAGCTTATAAATATTGGTATTGCTTGAAAGAATTATCCTTAATTGAGGCAGACTAAACTCAACGTTGCTTAACGTTGAAATCAACCTTAGTTGGGATGGAATAATCTCATCATACCCAATGTCGAATAATATCAGCTGAGTGGAGTAATCTCAACTCAACAGCAATGAATCTCCCTCTATGTCCACATAGCAATTATAATTCAGGCTGCCCATATGCCTTCTCCCAGTCCTTACAACATTGGGGACCATTTTTAAATAAAAGCATGCTAAATCATTTATAAACACGAGTTTAACAATTTCTCAAAATTTCCAGAGTAATTTCAAATAGCATGCTTTTCACAAAATCCAGCATTCTACAGTATCTTGCTCAAAACTATGTAAAAGCATGTTCAAAAATATATTGAAGAAACACATGCTTATCAAATTTAACTCATGCCAGAAATCTCATATTCTGTAATAAACAGAGCATTTTAGAAATATCGAGAATAT
This sequence comes from Citrullus colocynthis, assembly GCA_031780015.1. Taxonomy (NCBI): domain Eukaryota; kingdom Viridiplantae; phylum Streptophyta; class Magnoliopsida; order Cucurbitales; family Cucurbitaceae; genus Citrullus; species Citrullus colocynthis. The sequence continues at coordinate 144,243 of QLSR01000004.1, read as the reverse complement.
AAACCGAGCATTCGAAAAACATTGAAAGAATAAATCATTTAACGAAATTAAGTCACTCACAACTTGTCTCGGGCTCTTTACGGATTAAATGCTTCCCTTAGCTCCTCCTTGCAAGCAAAATTGGGCCAACCTTCTCTCTTTTTTCCCTCTTCTTACTCTCTTTTCTCTCTTTTCTGTTTCCCTCTTTCTCTCCTTCAAAATAACTCTTGGCTGCTGGAATGAAAAATATTTCTCCCCAAAGGGTCATATTTATAGGAGTAGCAACTCACCAAATTCCTAACACTTCAAATTAAATTTGTCAAATTGCATGTTAAAAGCTTCATGCATCGAAACAATTGTTTCCTTGCATGCATTATTGGCCATGCAACTCAACACCTCCTCCTTATGAAGTGTAAATTCCAAAATTCAGCCACTTAGCACCAAAAATTGAATCGAAATCAAAGAAAAATGCATTTTGCCAGTTTTTCCGTAAAGTTCTGCCAGCTCAATTTCCCGTAAAATTCTGGCAGTTTGCTTCCTACTAAGTTCTGGCGGTTTGACCACATTTTTCAGTGTAGTTTCTCAGTAATTTCCAACGGTTCAACTTCACGCCTCTACTTCCTAGTAAGTTCTGCTGTTTCATTCCTCGTAAGTTCCACCGATTCACTCCTGAAAGTTACTTCCCGGTAAGTTCCTCTTCTTGGTAACTTTTGTTTCCCAGTAAGTTGACTTCCTGCTAACTTCTGTTGACTTTTCTTGGTAAGTCTGACTTCCTGGTAACTTCCGTTGACTTTTCCCAATAAGTTTGACTTTTCTCGGTAACTTCCGTTGACTTTTACAGGTAACTTTTGAAAAGGTTGAAATTCTAAAACAGCGGAAGTAGTACAGAACCAAATTCAAAATAATTGGGATTTTGAAATACCAATACATTGGAAAAAAAATTACAAAAAACTTTCTAGGCTAAGCATGGATTAAGGATAAAAACTTACTTTCGTTGTCGACTCCGAACATGACCACCACGAACCTCTCTATTCTCTAAAGGATGAGGTAAAGATTATGGATCCTTGATCTTGATCTTTTTGGGTAAAACAATGAGCACACCAGTGATCTTGATCTAGAGAATAACTCTTTTTTTTTTTTTTTTGTTTCTTTTGTAGGCATATCTAGGGAGAGAGAGGAGGAGACGTGGGAAGACCACGTAAAGCATAACTCCCACATATGGGAGTTAGATTTTTATTTATTGACTTATTAAATTTATTTATTTATTTAATTTAACAAATAAATAAATAAATCTAATTTAATTAATTATTTCATTTAAATCATATTTAAATGAACATCCCCATATAACCCTTTAGTTTTAATTCATTTAATTTAATTAAATCAAATTTAATTAAAATAAATTAAAAAATTAATTATTTAATTAATTAATTGTCAAATTAAATATCTAATATTTAAATCTACATTTGAATCATATTTCATTGTTATCTCTCATAACCTATAGTTTTAATGTGTATCTAATACACATTAATTTTAACCTATGAATCTAATTCATATTAATATTTGAACTCCTTGAAATATTTAATCCTCTCATAAAAAAATAATTTTGTATCATATCCAAAATTAAATTTATATTATAAAGTTCAAAATAAACTTTATATTAAAATGTATCATCATACATTATATTATTTTCCTAAGTAAATTTGAATATTTCAAATTCCATTCAAGACGTAATTTACCCCATCTCTCGTTACGAGCTAGGAAGGGAGCCTAATGGACTTACAGATCAGAAGCTCCAACGATATGAGATTAATCGACTAAACTCATTAACCACATTAATCAATATTCGTTAATCGTGGGTACACTCCACTAAAGACTCACAGCTGCACTTTCTCACTGCAGATATATTTATGTGTCCATGGATATAGACCAATAACAGCAAATTAGTCCTTCAAAAGTATTCGTAACACCAGCTGGGTCAAATTACCGTTTTACCCATAGGTTACTTTTAAATCCTTAAGTACCAGTGCTTCTCTAATGAACAACCTGTTTATGGTCCAACCATTGAACAGAAACTCCTCTCGGGCTAGTGAGAGGGTAGGGCTTTTTGTTCAAGCCCCGAAAACACCACTTAAGGGAACACTTATCTACTTACCCTAAAGATGGGAATGAGTAAATTCCATCTTATATAATTATGTCTCTAGCTCCCCACTCGGTCTTGTCCCCAAGATGGTAGGCATATTGAGTTGAAAAACGGTCACTCTCACCCATTCAAATCAAAGGACAATCCCTCGTGGACAAGAATTCATAATATACTCACGATTAAGACTAAGTTGTCTAGGTCATCCTATTGAAATAGAAACCTAACTAGTCAACGAAGTTATATCTAGTGATTACTATTTCATGGTTCGGTCTTATGCAAACTTATTGCATAGGATGCCCTCACTCGCATGTCACCTACACGAATGAGTTAGATCATTGCGTTTGTATCAAATACAAAGTGGGTCGTATCCATAGTGTCACCAGAATAAGGTACCCAACCTTATCCCTATACTATGGACCCTTTATACTGTATCTTGAACATTGATCTTTGTATGTCCCCACATACAGTTCAAGACTCATAAAACACCCTAGGATGTTAGTTTATTGGATTTAAGGTCATTAAGACAAAACAAACAAAAACAATCAATAACACTTATTGAAGTAACATATCAATAACTCTTTATTAACGATTTAATGACGATCAAATAATTACATTTACAATCTACGAGTTTTAGGGCATAAATACTTTTCCCGTAAAGTTTAACTTCTTCCAAGAAAGTTCCTGACAAATTTTGGTGACCTTCTCAAACCTTTTAAGTGCCCAATTTACTTCCAAAAGTCCAATACTTCAGCCAAAAATCTAATACTTTAACCAAATTTTGACTAATTCCACAAACCCTAATTTCCTACCTTAAAATTTTCCTAACTTCATAGCCTTGTTTTCCAAATCTACACCCTTTACTCTAATTTCTTCTCTTTATAAGTCATAAGCAACTAGGTCAAAGGTTAGCATGTCACCCGGCACGCACAAGCGTCCCTGGTAAGAGAGACTATTGTCCGAGGATACTGAGAATTCGTTGACTTGCCTCGCCTCTACCTAGCGAAACTTCTTAATAAGGTATGGATCTCCTTGCTGAGCGTAAATGATCTTTTGCCTTAAGGTCGGTTGCACTGACAGTTAAGCCAACTATGAAGTCACTTCTCCTATCACCACTGCAATTCCTGGTTGCTCAAAGTCCTTGCACAATTGAGTTTGACTGGTAATTAGGGCTGTTGAATGGGCTGCCTTTCTACTAAAGGCGCTAGCTACCATGCTTTGCCAGGACATTGCAATTCCTGCTCGCTCAAAGTCCTTGCACAATTGAGTTTGACTGGTAATTAGGGCTGCTGAATGGGTTGCCTTTCTACTCAAGGTGCCTGCATGTTTGCTTTGCCAGGATGATACAAAATTTCCACATCACTAATTCCAGCCACCTGCGTTGTCTCATATTCAACTTTTTCTGGGTGAAGAAGTATTTTAAGCTCTTATGATCTGTGAAGATATATATCCTATCTCCATACAAGTAGTGTCTCCATATCTTCAAAGCAAAGACAACTGCAGCTAACTCCAAGTCATGGGTCGGGAAATTTCGCTTGTGATTCTTTAATTGATGAGATGCATAAGCAACCACTTTGCCATGTTGCATCAACACGGAACCCAACCCTTTCTTGGAAGCATCACTGTAAACGACAAAGCCTCATGACCCTTCTGAAACTATAAGCATTAGTGCTGAAACTAGTCTCTATTTAAGATCTTGGAAGCTCTCCCCACAAGCTTTACTCCAAACAAAAAGAGTACCCTTCCTAGTCAACTGAGTCAGAGAAGTAGCTGTACAAGAGAAGTCTTTAACAAACCGACAATAGTAGCCTGCTAAGCCCAAAAAACTGCGCACCTCACTAATTGTTGAAGGGCGAGACCAACTCGTAACTGCCTCTATCTTTGAAGGGTCTACAAAATCCCCACCCTTCAACACCACATTTCCTAGAAAGGACACTTGCTTCAACCAAAACTCGCACTTGGAGAATTTAGCATATAACTTATGTGACCTCAAAGCTTCCAGAACTTTTCGCAAATGCTTCTCATGTTTTACCTCTGTTTTGGAGTAAACCAGGATATCATCAATGAATACTATGATAAAAGTGTAAAGAAAGTCCTTGACCACCCGATTCATCAGATCCATGAATGTCGCAAGGGCATTATTCAAGCTAAAAGACATGACAATAAATTTGTAGTGTCCATATATGGAACGAAAAGCTATCTTAGGGATATCACTATCCTTTATTCTCAATTGATGATATCCCAAACGAAGGTCAATCTTGGGGAAAACTGTGGCTCCCTGCAAATGATCGGTCATTAATCCTGGGTAGAGGATATTTATTCTTAATGGTTACCTTGTTCAGCTCTCTGTAGTCAATGCAAAGACATAGCGAACCATCCTTCTTCTTCACGAACAACATTGGTGCACCCCAAGGTGACACACTCAATCGTATGAAGCCTTTATCGAGCAACTCTTGCAGCTGAACCTTAAGCTCTTTTAATTCTATTGGTGCCATCCTATAAAGAGCCTTCGATATGGGAGCTGTACTCGGCTCCAACTCGATAGCGAAATCGATCTTTCTATGCGGTGGCAATCTCGGGAGGTTCTCTGGAAAGACATCTGGATAATCTCTTACCACTGGCTCTGAAGTTAAGGTGACCTCAGTCTCCGTAACATCCACCGTACTTGCCAAGATATCCTAGGTACCCTGATTAAGCAATTTGTAGGTCTTCATAATTGAAATGAACTTGGGCAAGACCACTGTTCCGGCCCCTTTAAACTTAAAGTTGGTGCCCGTAGGAGGGGTGAAAATCACCTCCTTACGTGAACAGTCTATACTGGCATGGTTAGCAGCTAGCCAATCCGTGCCTAAAATGATGTCAAAGTCACGCATATCCATGATTATCAGGGTCACTTCCAGCACAAGTTTACTATTTCGACCTGGCACACTTTAATCTTTTCTTTTGCTAACATGATCTCTCCAGTCGGAGTAGAAATTGACAACATAAAATGCAAATGGCTCCAACTCTAACATAGCATGCTTTAGAAATACGGTAGAGATAAACGAATGCGACGAACCAGAGTCAAACAACACCAGGGCATGATGCCCTGAAATAGGAAGCGTACCTATCACTACCTTGCCTAATTTATCAACCTCCCGCTGAGTTGTAGTGTAAGTCCAGCCATGCAGCTGTTGTGATCTGCTAGAGTCCCCGCGATAAGAGCTTGTGTGCTAGCCCTTACCATTAGTCACTCCTCTCTTAGGACACGTGCCCCTCCTGGCCACACCGAAAACAAACTCCCGATTCTGCTAAACAACGCCCCTAATAACGTTTCCATCTCCACTAAACCTGATGTCGAAGATGGGTGCCTAAAGTGCTATATGGGCCTGTGTAAGCCCCGATTCTTTGGAGGAAACTCTGAAGCTCTCTAGTCTGCCTTTCTTTTCTGGCCCGAGGAGGGTCCTACGCCATCGCTCCAACATATTCCTCCCCGGCCCTGGAATCAATTATGGCTGTCGCTCGAAATGCTACTGCATAACTACTGGGTTTCGGAGCTTGCACGAGACCCCTCAACCCATCCTTCGGCCTTGGACGAAAAACTCTATCTCGTCTTCCTTTGTGGCCACCATCTCAGGAGAAAAACGGGATAATTTGGTAAATTCTTGTTTGTACTCCTCCATAGACATAATCCCTTATTTTAACTTCATGAACTCCACTTGCTTGTTGTACCTCGTATTGGAGGAGAAGTACTTCTCGTAGAATCATTCTTTAAATTGAGCCACGTAATCGACCCTCCGCCGGTAACTACTGATCTTTTAGCTGATTGCCACTAGATCTCTACATCATCAGTCAACATAAATACTACACACTTAAGTTTCTAGTCCTCTGGACATTTCATATAGGCAAAAATTGTTTCAATGGAAGATAACCACATCTCAACCTTGGTAGGTTCGTTCAACGATCCATCAAAGGGGTGTGGGTTATACTTCTTATTATACCTTAGATGCTTTGCTTCCGGGGATAGATCCTGATAAGATTGATGCTGGGTTTGCACCTGCTGGAGCAGAACCTGCAACTTTGGCACTTGCGAAGTTGGAAGCTACTGTGATAACTATTTTGCCATAGCTGCACGTGTTATCTCCTGGATTTTGCCCATCAGGGTTGTATTAACAATTTCCTCTATCTGTGGTACCATTGCAGCGAAGTTAGCTTGAGTCTCCAGTGGAGCTTGCATCTGAGGCGGCACGAGCACATTAGGGACTGCCTTCTCGTCTTGGTTCCTTACTCCCCCAACTCGGAAGGGTCTTGTGGCGGTAGAGGTCCTCGTGGTGCAGGAGTGTCTTGGGGCTGGGGGTCTTGCTCTACGGGATCATGAACTTGAGGGTTTGGTAACCCTCCTCCTCTACCTCTCTTGCCCCCTGCCTCCTCTGCTTCCTTTACCTCCGTGAGCCATCTCCTAAAATCATGTGTAACAACTGCAATTAATTTCCTTATTAAGGGTAACATATCTAGTTAAAAGTAATTCCAGCAAGTTTTCATGCAAAACTCCCTAGAGACATATACTTGGGATGCATACCTGGCGATGACGAATAATCCTTTTATGGCCATAGGGACGATCTAGACTTACATTGTAAGTCAGTCTACAGAACTAAAGACTTTTGGCTCTGATACCAACTGTAACGACCTGACAAAACAGACCCTTAACCGAATCATTACTGAATGCATGCTCAACCTTAAAATGACACTTTGTAAAATAGTTGAAGAGAAACTGAGTTATGTGAAAAATTAAGACTCCGATATAAAATATATTTTCAAAAAAAGATGAACAATTAAAGAAATAACGAAAACATAGTTCGGGGTAACCCTAAAGGAAACATTTGCTTAGAATAAGACTACAAAAAAATATCCCAAAATGAATTCAGAAAGTTTGGACATGTATAACCAATTTAGAAATGTGAAAACTGTGTAGAAGCTACGGTGGGTCCCAAATGCCCTCAAGGATCCTTCTTGTCATGCGTCGGCGCATCCTTTCCCTTACCTTGAAACCATAGAAGAGAAAAGGGTGAGTACATAAATACTCCGTAAGTAACCCCACTTCTGGGGTCCATCTACACTCTTATATACTATAAGTGGGTCAAACTAGTGGAACATACACAATCCTACTTCTCACCCTCCACATAACTAGGTCGGTTAGACCCGCCCAATGTTGGCAATTGGTGTCCCCAAGCCTCTAGTGAATCTCGTATGGAACACTTACCTCTTGTGATCCCACACATTGAAAATGCGTCGGCAGAAACTATATTTGTCGACGTTTTTTGTTGTGTCAGTACAGAAAACTGTCTTGTAATGTGACACCCTCATCAATCAAGAAACACAAACTCGTCATAACATCATTGGACCACCTCAAGCTTTAAGCTCTGGTATATCTTTATAAGATATTGTTAAAAATCGTAGAAATGGTACTTTTCAATTTCAACAGAAACGAGAACGGTCATGCAAAATTTAGTTGCTTTAGGCAACTAAATTACTCAATTAGATTGGCTACGTCAATTAGTAAATTAGATGCTCAAAATTCTAGAAATTTACCTTGGAATTCAAATGAAAATGGGAGTGCAATCATGTTGAGAAACAGAAAAGAGATTCTTTCATAGTCAATTCCACCTAATGAAAGTGAAGTGTGGACAAGGAAAGAAAAAAGAAGCATCCTCCTCAAAATCAAAATGTGGGGTAAAATTTGATCCTTTTATTCTCTTCCATATTATATTTCATTACCTTCCTTTCCTATCTAAACCAAAAGAAGACAGCACAAAAAAGAGATATTGGATACATTGAGAAATGTGCAGATAAAACATTTCATTGCTGGATGTTATCAAGAAAATTTCCAAATAATACAAAGTTGTTGAAAGAATTGTGCACAAAAAAATAAAAATCTGAAGGTTAAGAGAGAATGGTCGTAAGTAAGAATGTGTTAAAGATTGTGATATGTTTCCATTACCCTCTACGTTATTAGTAATAAGAAAACTGGTTTAACTACAAAAGTATGCCATAGTTATGCCTATCGTAGCTATAATGATTCCTAGCTTAACACACAATTATGAATGGGGTTATTTTGAATTTCAAATAGGAAGATGGTTGGTTCAGTAAATGTTGACACGTAGATCTCATCGTGGTCTTGGGCCCAAGGATGAAGTTTCTTTGGGCTTAAGGATGCTCTTGGACCAAGCTGCAAGAGGACTCTCACTAACATGGTGCCAAGCCAAACGCACTTTGATGTATAAGTTAATACTGGAAGTGTTTAGTTCAGCTAAGTACTCAAAGTATCATATACTTACCTTTTGAGGTGGTGAAAATGGACTATTTATAGAGTCTGTCATCTGCATCTGCTTGAGATATGTACAACGTTGGAGACGCCTGCATAAGTGTAGCCTTCAAGGTTGTAGGCTTTCAATCATTGAGCTTAGCTCGAATATTACTCCTTTAGTGATAAGGACTAAACCCGGCCTTACTCTTGAGAGGCCTTGGACTCAGTCTGCCCGTAAACTTGAACAACCCTCCACAATAATTAATCTCATTAGAATGTTATATTGTCTCTAATTATATATGAATTTGAATGTAAACATTGTAGGGATAGTATATTACACAATTTAATTTATTGAACATATACATTCATGCAAACCAACTAAGGGTTATGATTGTGATGTGTTGCATAGAGTTAACCTTACTATATATAATATGTTTTCACAGTGTGTTCATTACTCATAATCCATTGCTGCACATCATTTAAGTGAATATGTGTTGAATGCATAAACATTTCTATACTAATTTGAAGTATTGGGGATAGATAAATAGTTATAAAAGTAAAAAAGAAACTGAAGGACATACTATAATCAAGGTTTAAAATATTGATATTGACGGAAATATCGAAGTCCTAATTTTATGAAAATTTTAATGAAAATATTAATAAAATATCAATTTCGGTGGATATTTCCAAAAAAGTTACATAGACACAAAATTGAAAAAAGTACTTAAATTAGTAAATAAATCGTATATGAACTTTAAACAAGTTAACTGGTCTATTACTTATATTATATTTACGTTAGTGATATTTTGTTGATTATTTTTTATGTTTCTTAGATTTTTTTACAATACAATGAAAATTTTGATTCATCCCTCATGTCAACAATGGTCGATCTAAGATTTTATGTAAGGAGGCACAAATTCATATAAATATAATTTTATATGCACTAATATAATATTCAAATTACATAATATGCCATCAAAACAAGCATAACTAACTAACATAAGGACCACATCCATAATTTCATGTTAAAGGGCCCAACTTTATATAAGGTTAAAATGTTAGCCCATTAACACCTCAATTTGTGTCATATATAGTTCTTGAACTTTGAAAAATATATACTAGATTACTGACATCTCAATTGTATGTCTAATATGCAGTAACAAACATTTTTTTAGAAAAAAAAAAAAAAAACAATGTAATTTTTGCAACAAAATTGAAAATTTAAGGTTCAGTTAGAAACAAAAGTATTTTTTTGTCTAATACAACAATCAAATTGTGTCATGTATATAGTTCTTAGATTTTAGAAAATATATGCTAGACATTTTTAGGGCTTATTGGAGTTAAAATTGAAAGTTTAAATCTTTATTAGTCATAATTTTAAAAACTAAGGATTAAACTTGTAATAACTTTAATGTAGTTTTAAAATAATGATAAAGTAAATAACTAAGCAAAGAATTTATACGTGAAAATGGTGTGTTTACTTGCCTTAATTATCAAAAACTAAAAATAAATAACCAAAGTCCCGTTTGGTAACCATTGTGTTTTTTATTTTTAATTTTTTAAAATTAAACCTATTTCTTTCACATTTCTTACTAATTTGCATTTTTCAGACTTTGGTTGCCAGGCTAATAATCCCCCACCACCAATAATCAAGCTCAATATCTATGACTAAGGGGCACACACCAATAATCATTCAAAATATAAATAATATTTTATAAAATTAATATATAAAAAACAAAATGATGTGAAGAACACACTGGCCCGATGAAAAGATGTGGACTCAAGTCCACTTAGAGGAAAAGAAGGAAGAAAATAAACAAGCAGATGTGATCTTCCAAGAGGTAATTCTTCCAGGTGATTTTAAAATGTGCTATCTTCCTCAGCTTAACTCGAGATCGTTGTGCTGTTTAATGTGCCTATTGTGTTATTTTGTAAGTTTCGAGCAGTTAACAGGTAGAACGGGGTGTTAGCACAAAAAACGGGCTAAAACGAGCCAAAGCGGAGTTCCACAGTATCAATCGGGAGATAGAACTCCAAAAGGACAAAATTGCCCTTGAAGCCCTAGCGCCGTGGAGCTTTTTCCTGAGATGCTTTGCTAAAGAAATTTAGCAAGCGTCGTGGTGCTCCAGAAAGTAAACGCGGGCAAATTACCGTCAGCACTGCGGCGCCATTTTAATTTTGGCTTAAATTAGCCATAGCCGCCAGCCATTCGGGAGGAGAAAGCAGCCCGACTCCCAAGTCTGTTTTTAGAGTTTTTCACTGCATTTTTCCTTCTTTTCATCTTGAGTAGAGTTTCTTTGAACAATTATTGGGTGAACAAACATGTATCGAGGCTAAGGTAACGTTTTCTAGCTTGGGTATTAGAGATTTTCCATTGTAATTGATGTTTCTTTTGAGGTTTTGAACTTAATTCAATGTATGCATGATTTAATTCTAAGTTTTCAAGATTTATGATCAATTTGTAACCCTGGTGTTTATTTTGATTATTGCTTTTGGTTGTATTACAATTCATGACAATTTGTTGTATGTCAATCATAGGAAGCAATAGGTTTAGTTAGCTTGCAAATCTAGATGGTGATGCACATTGTTCTAATCAACATAGGATTAAATCGATAGGACATTCAATCTACGTCTATCCAGTTGCATGTCCCACCTAATTTTCCCTTGAACTTAATGTGGTTAGGTTTAGTCAAATTTTGCATGCTTTTCATCGATTTACTTAAATCTAACTTGTCGACTAGGGCAATTCAATTCTGGCGTTTCCAGTTGAATTGATTAGGTGCTAGCTTCAATGAATTTAGTAATGACGAACCAATGATAAGATCATCGAATAAAGAAAATCCCGTGTAACCCACGCTAGAGCTTCTTCCATTGAATTTTTATTCTGTTTTACTTTTCGCATTTTATTTTCATGAAATTTACTTATTCTTGCAATCAACCTTTTTCAAACCCCCCCTTTTGGTTACCTTGAATTGAAAAAATTTCAGCTGTGAAATTCGAGAGCTCTCTCTATTCGACCCGACTTGCCACCACTACTGTGGGTAAGTTAGTAAAATTTATTTGGGGCAGAATTGGGTGACAAATTTTGTCCGTCACCAATCATGTGATTTCAAACTACAACAACCTCACTAATCCTATGGAATATGGAGGTAATGAACTGGTAATTGTGGACAATGGAAATACACTAGAAATTGCTTCTGTTGGTAACACAATGCTAACTAATGGAAAATATTCGTTGAATCTAAATAATATACTACATGTTTCATATATTGCTATAACCCTTGTTAGTGTGTCCAAGTTAGCAAAGGACAATAACGTGTTTATTGAATTTCACGATAATTATTGTCGTGTAAAGGACAAGGTTTTGGGGCAACCAATTTTGAGGGGCATACTTAAAGATGGGCTTTCATCTGGAAGAAGCCACTGGGAAATCTATTGGGTTGGTTAGAACTACTACTGCCTGTGAGTTCAAGAAGGTTGTGAATATAAATAAAGAGGATCCATCGGCCTTGACATTATCTAATATTTCTATTAATAGTGTTGTATCTAAAACTACTTGGCATCGATAGTTGGGACATCCCTCATCGAGAATTTTCAATTTAGCCACCAAAGGTTGTAGTCTGTCATTTAAAAGAGATACAACCAAAATTTTTCATTCATGTGAGTTGGGTAAATCACATAGTACTCCTTTCTCGTTGTTTGAATCACGTACCTCAAAAGCATTTGATTTGATTCATACTGATGTGTGGGGTCTTGCCCCAATGTTATCCTCTATTGGCTTAAGATATTATATAATTTTTATCAATGATTTTAGTCGTTATGTTTGGATTTACCCTCTTCGTCTAAAAATTAATACAGTGGCAGCATTTGAACACTTTGTGAAGCTGATCAAAACTCAATTCAACAGTGGTATAAAACCTCTTCAACCGGACAATGGTGGTGAATATAAGAAAATTCATTAGTTATGTGAAAATTTAGATATAATCACTCGAATGTCATGCCCATTCACCTCACTCAAAAAGACGTGTCGAGTGTAAGCATTGTCATGTAGTAGAGATGACCTAACTTTATTAGCCCAAGAATTGTTACCCTTACCATTTTGGTGGGATGCGTTTAGTATAGCAGCTTAACTAATCAATGGTCTTCCCACACCGATTCTTTAAGGCATATAAGCACTTGAAAAGTGTTTTCTATCCTCTCAAATTAAGGGAGTTTATATTAGATTTCGCTTGTTTGCTAGTGGTTTTCAGGATAAAATGGGAAAAATTAGAAGAAAAGATCAAAAGATCAAAACCGAGCAAGAATACGGTGAAAAAGAGATGAAAAACACAAAGTTGCAAAAACTGGGATAGCGCCGCAGCACTTGGACGGCGCTGCCACGGCGCTAAAACCCGAAAGCAACTATTTCTGCACACAGCGCTAGTGCCATGGCGCTCTCCAACAGCGCCGTGGTGCCATCTTCAAAAATCCAATAGCACCTTTTCCATAAATGAAAAAATGGTATTTTTGGTAAGTTTTTTGGCAGCCAACTCTATAAATTTGGGGGTTTCCGGCAACTCTAATCATCAATCTACAGACCAAAAGAGGCACAAGAAGGAGAGAATTGAGTGAGAGTTTATAAAAGAGTTCAAGAAGTGAGTTAGTTGTAAGGAAGAGGAAAAGAGTTTGAGATAGTCGTGGTGCTCTTCAAATTTCGACGTGAGAGCCAAGAAGATCGTGACGGTGCTACCTCAATCAAGAGCCTCTTTTCAGTAAAGTTTCCCTTTCTTTACACTCTTTCTTTGTTTATATTATTTGAACATGTTGCTTCAAGCTATGAGTGGCTAAACTCTTTAGGTTTAGGGTCTTGATGATTTGTTTATGAATTCATGTTGATCTTGTAGTCTTTCATGGTTTTGTTGGAATGATTATGCTTTTCATTGTTATTGTGTTTAATTCTTGTGGATTGGCCATCTTCACATGTTAGGTTAGATGTATGATTGAGAGATTATATGTTTCACTTGATCTATAACAATGAATTGTTGTTAATCTATCACGAAAGTAGTTAGGTTGACAATAAAAGTTGCTAAAGACTATTTTTAATGCCATGTAATTTGTATTGGTTTCAAGAGATTAGTAATCAATCGAGTTGCATGAGAAAGGGTTGTTTTTTAGAGAAAATAACTTGGAATCAAGTTTCTAGACTTAGGCATATGAATTACAATAAAATCCATGAAATCTATAATATTGCATGATGAAATAAACAAGAATTCATTACCCTAGAACTCTCTTTGACTTTTGTGTTTCTCACTTTATTACTTCCCCTTATTTGGTTTATATTTTCCATAATTAACAACTTCCATTCCAATCCTCAAATAAAATTGATTCAACTCTAGAATAGCTAAGTAACTTAAACCTTCACAATTGGATCTCCAGTGGAACGATATTTGGACTTCACCATCTTATATTATAACTTGACCCGTACACTCGTGGTTAACACTCAAACTGCGCATCACAAATCTCCAATGGAAGTATTATTAAACAAAAAAACTTGATTTCACTACTCCTCGAACTTTTGGTTGTGCATGCTATCCATGTTTGAGACCTTATTAGACTAACAAATTTGATTTTCAATCAGAAAAATGTGTCTACTTGGGACCAAGCTCACATCACAAAGGATATAAATGTTTGAATGTTGCAGGACAAATTTTTATCTCTAGAAGTGTGAAAATTGATGAAGCTGACTTTCCCTTCTCAACGAAAACCACTCAAAACAACTTCAACATCAAATCCACGACCCACATTCTCCTACCAGTGTTTAGCACACCACCAACCTTTACAATGTTCAGTTCAGCCCAAAATTCATCCCAATCCACTGAACCTCTACCTAGCCCATGTGACCCAACCCAATCATCTGTCAGTACTGACCCAAATCTAGGAACTCATCACCCCATTACTGAATCTCCATCCATTCATCAAGCCCCATCCTATTTCCAAGCCCATAGTCCACAAAACTCTCCAGCCACTAGCCTAACCTAAAACCACAATGACCCATCTAGCCTAGTTGTCTTGACTCCTAACTCTCCAGACATCAGACATCTGTCGTCCTCACCCTCTTCTCCTCAGGCCCCATCACCAAACCATAGTCCAGCGCAAACTGCAACAACTCCACCTGCTCCGGTAACTACATTTTAGCCTACACATCCTATTACTCGAGAGAAAGCTAGGATCTTCAAACAGAAAGCTTGGATATCAAAAGTAACACATGACTGGACTGGCACTGAACCTACAAGAGTAGCTAATGCCAATTAAACACCACAATGGAAATCCACCGTGGATTAGGAGTGTGGGGCATTGACGAGGAACAAGACGTGGAGGTTAGTTAACCCATCTCCCAAGCTTAACATTGTTAGCAATAAATGGATCTTTTGGATCAAACGAAACGCTGACGACTTTGTTTAATGCTATAAAGCACGATTGGTGGCAAGAGGGTTTCACCAAAGCTCAGGAATAAATTTCTTTGAAACCTTCAATCTGGTTGCAAAAGCCTCTACCAATCGTGTTATTCTAGGTTTTGCTGTATCCAAGCCATGGCCACTTTGACAGCTCAACTTCAACAATGCGTTTCTTAACGTTAATCTTCATGAAGAAGTCTACATGTCTCAATTCTGGGATAAGTTAACTCTCAACATCCTGACTACGTTTTTCGACTTGACGAGGTGATCTATGACCTAAAACAAGCTCCTCGAGCTTGAAAGAACACTCTAAAAAACGTCTTACTCAGTGGGGATTTACAGTTTCCAAGTCAGACTCTTCTTTATTTATTCGTCAAAACAATAAGTCTATTGTTCTGCTACTCATCTATATAGACGATGTCATCGTAACCGGTAATGACGATACCATGATCTCCATGTTAATCAGAAAGTTATATTCTACATTTGCTCTCAAAGACCTAGGAAAACTAAGCTATTTTCTAGGAATTCAATTACACTATTTAGACTCTGGAATTATTCTCAATCAGCAAAATATGTTGATGATCTACTATTTAAACTTGAAATGAGCAATGTGAAGCCTACCCTGTCTTCGTGTGTTGTTGGGAAACACCTATCCTTAAATAGGGGAACTTCGCTTGATGACCCTCGTCTCTACATAAGCACAATTGGGGCCTTACAATATCTCACACATACAAGACCTGACATAGCCTACATAATCAATCATATGAATCAGTTCTTTGTACCCCTAACACTGGCAGGCAGTTAAACAAGTGTTTCGGTATATTAGTGGCACCAAACATTTTGGCATCCTTCTTTGGCCAAGTTAGAATCTTGACGTGGTGGCTTACTCTGACAATGATTGGGCGTCGAATGTGGATGATCGATGTTCTATTGTTGCATATTATGTTTTTGATGGAAATAATTTAGTCTCTTGGTCACTAAAGAAATAGATTGTTGTTGCAAGGTCTAGTACAAAATCTGAAAATAGGGCTCTAGCCCATGCCTCAGCTAAAATAACATGGACTCAACAACTGTTGACTGAACTGTCCTTTCCTAGATCTATAAAAATGGTCCTAGTGTGACAACCTAAGCGTTGGTGCTCTTGCCTCAAATCCAGTCTTCCATGCATGAACAAAATGCATTGAAATAGATAACTTTGTTTGAGACAAAGTCTTAAACGGGCAACTTAAGGGATGATATATTCCATTAAATGACCAAATAGCTGACTACGTAACCAAACCGTTGACCCACACTCAATTTCATCTCCTTCATGCCAAACTCGGGCTTGTTGAACTCCCCTCTCGTTTGAGGGGTGATATTAAGGAAAAGAAAGAGTCAAAGACATAGTCAACTATGTCACGGTGTATAACCCTCTACAGTCAGCTGAGCAAGAGGAGTTAGGTCACAAATATTCTAGAAGAATTTGATTGTTAGAATTCTGTTGTGGATATTTTATTCTTCTCCTATTATACAGCAACACGTGTATACTCTCCTTTTTCATTTTGTTTAATTCCTTGTGCCCTAATTAATGTCTCTCTGTATAAATGGCCTAGTAGCTCTTACATTTAATATATGAGAAATACACTGAAAAAAATATTTCCCACAACTGCCTTATTTCGAATTTTGATTTATATAAACTCTTGACAGAATTCAAAGCACATTCTTGACCCCTCCAGGCTTTGTCATAATTCATGCTAATGTCAGGTCTTCTTCCCATGTAGTCGACTTTACCTATATGTTATGATTCATATTTAATTTCGACTTAACACATAGTTATACTAAAAGGTGTGGCATGCTTATGGCCATTCATGATGATATCAATCAAACATTCATCACTGTCAATATTTCATAGACGCACGTGCACGTGCACGCTCCCGCACACATGTGTGTATATATAAATAAAAACCAGAAACTAGTTATGTTACATCTATTGTCCCTAAGATTAAGTACTAATTGAATCTAATAGAATTAAATTGATAGTTTCCTTCGAAGCAAGTATATATGTAACTTTTTTTAGCAGATCCTTACTCATCAAAATGCAATCTTCTTTAATAGAAAAGTAGGAAGATATTGTATCAACGTCAACAAAACAAAAAATGTGATACTCTTTACTCCAACTCAAACGATACTCCAATATGTTACTATTATGAACTTGTGCACAAACACTATATTTTGATTATATGCATTATTAAATTCAAGTAATTAAATTAGCAACAATGCAAGGGTTGTCAGATATACAATTTGAAATAACATAAATTAAAGTATCCAAACTCAAACTGTAATTAGATATTCTAAGGATTGTAGTTTTATTCACATCATTGTTAAGCATAGTGAACCGATCTATTCCCTCATTACCAACAAGAAGAATCTTTATATCATAATGCAATTAGTGAACTATCACAAGGAAGTATATATATATATAGCACAATTAAGCTCCTACAATCAACATTCAAAATATAATTGGATATTTGTAATAGATAGCAAAATAAAGAAAAAAATCTAAGCATATAGCACCTCTTTAAAATATGGCAAATGTTGACTAGGCAACTTTTGAATTTTTATAATTTTCAATTTTGCCCTCTCTCGTCTTGAATAACTTCTTTTCTTTTTTCTTTTTTTTTTTTTTTTTTTC
>QLSR01000004.1:25863-126535 GCA_031780015.1 Citrullus colocynthis | reverse complement strand
CTTTTTTTTTTTTTTTTTTTTTTTTTTTTTTTTTGCATTTGCTTCCATCTCCCAAATTTTCTCATATTTTCTTCTTTTCTTTCTTTTTTTTTCTTTTCTTTTTCCAATTTCTCTTTCTTTTTCCTTTTCTTTTTTCAGTTTTTCTTCCATCTCCCTAATCTCCTCATATTTTCTTCTTCCCTTTCTTTTTCTTTCCTTTTCTTTTTGCAGTTTTTGCTTCCATCTTCCCAATCTCCTCATATTTTCTTCTTCTTTTTTTCCATTTTTTTTTTTTTTGGTTTTTGCTTCCATCTCCCTAATCTCTTCATCTCTCCAAACTTTTCCCTCCCTCTCTCATCTTCCCATTTTCTACTAGAAAGATTAAAAAAAGAATTTACAAGATTGAGTTTCAAACCTAGAATTTGAAAGTGCACAATTCATAAGTGACTTAACACCAATAAGCCAATCATCAAGTTTGATTATTATAACGAAACACTAAATATAAATAGCAAATAGAAATAAATTTGAAAGAAACTAATTTTTTTAGACCTCAAATTTACACCATTTTAAAAAACATTTCTTAAAAGTTAGAAATAAGAAATGAGAATAGTTATTAAACAAGTCTATTTCTCAAAAATGAGAAATGAGAACGTTATCAAACGGGCAAATAGTTTTTTTCTTTTCCTTTTATAGGACCTTAAAAGTTTGAAATCTATCAGTGATTGATATCACTAATAGACTAAGTCTATTATAGTCTATCAATGATAAGACTTTTATCATTGACAGACTACTTCAATCAGCGATAGAAGCCTATGACTTATAGATTTTTATCAACTAATGTATACTCAATTATTAATGAAATACTCAAGATAAAACTAAAAGTCTAAAACTTATAGTATCTATTAGTAGCTACAAATGATTGGCTTCATTATTATGACATAATAATGTAAATCTATCTGTGATAGCCACGAATATACTTATAACTTAGTCACTCAAAGAATTCTATTATGGATTGAAGAATTCACTAGCTATCACTCATGTTTTTAAATGTTAGAAAAGAATTCACTAAATATTTGTGTATCGGTAGCAATTATTAATGATATTAGTGATAGAACTTAGATAGATATCAGTCATGTTTATGTATCGGTGATATCGAACTTAGGTAGATATCAGTGATAGAAGTTTATTAGTGATAAAAGTCTACTATTGATAGTCATGATAAAAGTTTCTCAATAATAAGCAATGATGGCTTTGAGTGTTAATCTTTCGAAATTGATAGTTATCAATGAAAGTCTATCAGTAATAACCACTAATATTTTCTATCATTGATAGCTTATGATGGATAATTGAGCATGCAGCGGAAGTTAATTTGATCAATTTTCACTCTAAGATGCTCAATTTAGAGGATTAAACATGCAATTAAAAAGAAAAACGAGAGTTTCAAGAACACTTACCCATGAAACTCCAAATTCTCCTTCAATTCTTGATGAATTTCAGCACCACTTGGTTGTAGACCACCACAAGAGTCTTCTCTACTATTCTCTAGGCTTAGATTAGATGGTGTGATCCAAAATTTGTGGTGAATTTTAGAAGAAATGAAGGTTGGGAAGAAGATGAACAATGGATGGAATTTTGCAAAATTAACCCTTAATTTCACAAAATTCTTAACTATTTTTATGCCAAAATCATCTCTATTTATTAAAGAATAACATGCAATCCAATTACATCAAAATTTGACAACACAAAATTGTTAATTTGTTGGTTAATTGTGAAGAAGACAACCAAGCTCCTAACTTAGTTAGTGGGAAAATCCAATCTTCAAAAATCAATTTTAAAATCAAATTTTCAATGAATTTCCAAAATTGAATTAAAATTTATTTTTAATTTAAAAAAATAATTAATTAAATAATAAAAATAATTTAATATTTAATTAATTTATTATTCAATATTAAAATAATATTATTTTTCCCACTTGTCTCGATTTTTCTACAAAAAACCGATATGAATCCCTATTCATATAATTAATATTTAAATCATATTTAAATATTATAATTAACTCTATTTGTCCGTTTAATTCGTTATTAAACGTCGATATATCGTATATATCTGACTTTCATTCCTTAAGCCAAGATTTTGACCGTTCAAACTCATTCACCATACTATATAAGATTTTAGTGCTATTTATGAGCTAGTAGAGGGACCTAATGAACCTATAAATTATGAGCTCCAACGATCCGAAATTAACCGGCCAAACTCTTTAACCTAGTTAACCAACATTCGTTAACTAATGGGACACTCCACTAAATCCCGTAGTTGCACTCTCCTCACTATAGATATATTTATGTCCATTTGATATAACCGTCATCGATAAGTTAATCCTTCATAGGTCGTTCATAACTTCAGCTAGGTCAAATACCGATTTACCTCTAAGTTACAACTTTTCTCCTTAAGTACCATTGTCCCTCTAATGAACAAATGATTTAGGATCTAATCACTAAATCCATTCCCTCTCGGGCCAGGAGGAATGTTGAGCAACGCTATTGAGCTTACTCTCACCTATGCAGATCAAGGGATAATTCTGAATAAACAGGAGCTCATAGATAACTCATGATTCAGATCAAGTTATCTATGTCATCGATAAGTGAAATTAATCAGTGTTAATCGTAAACATTGTTAATATGTAACAGTGATTATTTCAGGGTCAGTCTTACACAATCTTATTATGTAGAATACGCCCGCTGACATGTCTCTACATGAACAAATCAGGACCACTTCATTTATGACACCTTACAACATTTGTAACAATCATGAAACATGCCATATTCAATAGTGTCTCTAGGAAGAGGTACCCAACCTTATCCATGTACTATAGACTATTTAGGCTACTTACTTGAACTTGATCCTGTTTATGGTTCCACATAAAATCCAAGTACTCATGATAATAGCCAAAGGTTCGTAGTTTAATTGGATTTAAAGTTAATAAACAATTAATTTACTTGAATAACTTCATATGTACTAAATTTCATTTATTTACAAAAACTACGAGTTTTAGGACATACAACCCAACAGCTTAGTCTTTGATGATTTTCTTCTACAGCTCATAGTCACTTATAGAAGTCTATCATTGATAGCCAACTTAGTGGAATTAATTAATGAAATTGAATCATGAATTAAAGTGTAAGTGGGATCCCTAGAAGTTATCACTAGCATGTTATCAGTGATAGAAGCTATCAACGATAGCATGTTATTTGATGGTAAAAAGGAATGACAAAAGTTATCTCTAATAACATGTTATCAGTGATAGAAGTATCATCGATAACCATGACATAAGTGATATTAGTGATAGAATTTAGGTGATATCCATATATCGATGATATCAATGATATAAAAGTCAATTCCATTTGATGAAAGTCTATCATTGATAGCCATTACTAAAAGCTATCAATGATAGCCACTAATCGAAGCTATTAGTGATAGTCACGAATAGAAGCTATCAGTGACAGTCACTTATAAACCTCTCATTAATAGACTTCTATCACTCATAGCTTTAAATGTTAATCTTTGAAAGTTCATAGTTTCCTTTCAAAGTTGGTAATTACTTATAAAAGTCTAACATTGATAACCACTGATAGCCTTAAGTGTTAATATTTCAAGTTTGATTCCAATTGATGAAAGGGTATTTTTGTCCCATAAATAATAAAAGATTTTGTTGAAAATCACTATTAGACATTTTTTTGCTATGTTGGCTTCTTTCTTGTCTCTACATCTTCTGTGGGTGTTTGGCTTGATCCTTAGTTTGTCCTATCTTAAAAAATATTGTCAAATGGAGAGTTTGTTAGAGATTGCATGTTGGTAATATTTATTTAAGACTGGTGATTGTTATTTAGGTCGTCTTTGATCTGCTGTTTCGATCTAATGGTTGTCTCTAGAAGTCACTTTAAGAAGGAAACTCATACTCAGGGGAGCCGAAGTGATCAATCACTAATATGCACAACCTTAGGGGAAGCTTAACATCATTGAGATTGAGTCTCACACCTTGGGGAGCCTGAGTGATATCTAAGTTGTTAAGTTGTACGAGTGTCACTATATTTGCTGTGTCATTATAGATAAGTACAGCGTTGTGATCCCTTGACATTTTATTACTGCAATTATCTTTCTTAGGTATTTTGCGCCCAGTAATAGGTAGCATTTCATCAAATTAGGTTACAAATATTGGTGTTTTCCTTGATTTAGTTCTACGTGCCTTATTTCAATGTTCTATGGTATGTAGTAACATTGTGCATAACAATATATGGTGTGTGGTAAATAACCTTTATTCTTTTCCAGTGTTATAGTCTCATTTTTTTTTTTTTTCTTTTTACTATTATTCTAAGACCCCATTTGATAACCAATCTTTTTTGTTTTTTTTTTTTGGTTTTTTTGACAATTGTCTTTGTTTTCTTAGAATTTCATTATCGTAATTTCCATATTTGCTAACTAAATATTTAAAATTTTATCCAAATTTGTAAAAAAATAATTAAGAATACAAATTTTTGCAGAACTTGTCTTGAGTTTGTAAATACTCCTAAAAAGTAGATATAAAAAAGAAAAAAACAATATGTGGAAGTAGTGTGTTTATAAGTTAATTTTTTGAAAAGCACTGTCAAAGTTTATTGGGTTTAGATTTTGATTAATTTTAGTGCTTAAATGACTTATTTGATGGTTTAATTTTTTATTTTGTAGAAATGAATTACTTGGATTAAAACGAGCCGAATAGGCGTAAATTAGCAAAAATACCCCTTAGAAAGGTCAATTTTTGGCCTAGGGCAAAATAATAGGTCAAAAATGGTAAAAATGGGTAAAAAAGCACACAAAAGAGAAGGTACGACGCATTGTGACGTTGTACTGGTGAACCCGAGAGGATGCAACATGGAAGACAGTGCCACAACGTTGCCAAATTTCTAAAACGTGTGTTTATTGGATCATGGTGCCCACTCATTTGGAGGAGAGTTGAAAATGGGATCACTGGGGGCTTTCTATAGAGACTCAGAGGTTGCTATTTAGAGAGTTTATTAGAGACTAATCACAGCATTGATCATAGTTGGATCGTGAAGTGGGTGTTGATGCAATGTTGGCCATGGATCAGAATCAATAACTAATTTCCTTTTCTCTTCATTCTTTTCCTTTTAATTTTATGTATAACATGTTTAGAGAATTTATTCTTAACATTATTAGTGGGGAATTTGTTCATGGTTCTAGGGATTGATTGATTTCGACTTTGTTCATGGATTGTGCTTAATTAGTTTTATCAATTGAATGCATTTACTTTTTATCATGCTTGTGTTTACTAATTGAGTACTTGATCATCATTTAGTTGACTTAAGATTTTTAATTTTGCTTGAAAGAGAGAATTTAAAATCGAAACTAGCATGATAAACTGATGTTGGATTATGCATGAGAGTTATAGGAAAAAAGTAGAGGCTAATTATGAATAATCTAAATGCAATGACTATTAGTTAAATTGCATGAGGGTTGGCTTTTTTATATTAGAAAGGGTTAAGCTCTAGAGAGAAAACCTGGATAATAGACTTCTAGGCCAAAGTAAATAATTGAATTGGTTGAATAAAAATATTTTAAATCCACACTTTGTTGAATGAAATCAATGCTCCATGATATTTTAGCTAAGTAAAATTTTTAATCAATAGTTATTTGCTTTCTTTATTTTTATGTTTACAAAACCCACCATCACCTGTTGAATCCCTAAATAAAGTTGAGAAGATTTCCTAATAGTTAGAAGAATTGTCTATTTAATTTTCAGAGGATGATACTCTGTCATGTTTTTGGTTGTTGCAAGGGAATTGATAACTTGTAGAAATACAAGTTATTGTAGTTCTTTATTTAAAATACTTATGGTAATTTAGAAAAAAAATGCATTAACTTGAAATGAAAATGATGTGAAAAGATAAACTTTATGATCAAATGTTTACAAAACCTTTTATCTTGAAAATTATAAGATTTGCATCTTTTGGATGCAGGTTTTGAATGACGAAGAAACTGAAGATAACAAAAGAAAATTAAAGATGTTGCCATTGGATGCATACAAGATTAGACCAGTTGTCAAACTCGCATGCGTAAAAGACCCCAACGTGGAGGTGAAACATGAAGAAATTAAAATGATGAGAACGCATGGGCGACGACTGTCGTGTCAAAGTGCAAGTGCTTAGCTGATTTGACAAGGTTGTGACAGCGCCAATGAATCTGTGATGAGAAGAAGTATGCAAAACAAGGCATGAAATTAAATGCAAAAGTGTCATATTATCATTAGAAAGAGGTTGAGAACCTTCTTTTGAACGCCTATAAATAGCCAAGGAGCTTCAATTCAAATGTCAACCTTTTGTCAAGAAATTGGCCGAAGCTTTGTCTAATTCTCTCCTCAATTCCACCATTGTCTTCAACCTCTCAAGCTTCTCTTTGAGGAACTCTAAGTGAGAGTTCAGTTTTTCCTCTTTGAAAGTGAAAAGAGCATCATCATCTTCCAGTACAATCGCCTTAAAGTAGCCACCATCCAAGCTAAAGGAAGTAATGAGTAGCTAAGCTTTTAATGGGTTGAGAGGATTGATGTAAGCTTTACTTCTATCTTTGGAAATTTGGCAAGCAAAGTAGGCGGGTGGTTGAGTGAGAGATAGCCAAAAGCCTTTGACTTGAGTGAATGTATGGTCAGCAAGAAGGT
Organism: Citrullus colocynthis; assembly: GCA_031780015.1. Taxonomy (NCBI): domain Eukaryota; kingdom Viridiplantae; phylum Streptophyta; class Magnoliopsida; order Cucurbitales; family Cucurbitaceae; genus Citrullus; species Citrullus colocynthis. The sequence goes on along the minus strand of QLSR01000004.1, from coordinate 119,847 downwards.
GGGCTAGGTTGAAGACATTTGGGTAGCCGAGCCCTAAGCTTGAGTGAGTGATGTGTTGGCTTGAAGAGGCATGTGTCCATGGTGGTGCGTTGGGAAAGTGGTTGGCTATGCGTTTGAGGTTAATAGAAAATGTGTTGCGTTTGTGAGCTAAGCCTTTGTTGGTTGAGGTTAGTAAGGGGGTTGCGTTGGGGAGCTATGCGTCCAAGAAGGTCTATGGGACTGACGCATGGTGCTATGCGTCCAAGCAAGTCGGCCAAAGGGGCTGTGTGTAATGGTAGCCGAGAAAGGAAGCCAACTAACCTAAAAAGGATGCATGGAGGAGGTCTTGATGCGTCCACCATTTCTTCTTGATTAAACAAAGCCTACACTTAAATGTTAAGCAAGCCAGATTAGGTGTCAATTTGAGATTAAGTGTGGCATTGGCATGCATGCAAGCATGAGGTGGCGAGCTAGGAGTTTGCATGCAGAATTCTGAAAAGTCTATAAATAGAAGGTTCGGTAGAAGAGGTTGGTGTGTGCAAATTGCTCGTGCTATTTGTGATTTTCTTCAACCAAATTCTTCCAATTTGAGTTTAAGAGGGCTGCCGGAAAGAAACTCTGTGAGAAAGAACTCAGATTTCATCAAAAACTCAAGCTTGCCCTAGCAATCAGGTAAACTAGAGCAGACCGGAAAGATTTGAAGATATCTGACGGTAGAAAAAGAATTGGTAGCTGAAATTTTAAGGTAAGCTTGCTAAGACATTTATCTACAAGTTTCTAAGATGAAGGAAACTCTAATTCTTGCTAGAAATATTACTTTTGACAGCTAGAATTGAAGGTAGTGGGTACAAGGCTTTCGGGTGAGTTTTGGAGTGGTTCATGCAGTTAAGCATGGGCTATGGCCAAAGGTGAGAATTCATTTGAGATTATTTTGACAAGTTTTGGACGACCAGAAGGTAGGCTAACACGCCACAGGCCATGCGAGTGTGCATACTGATGGGCAGGATGCATTGGTGTTGTGTGCATGCTGTGGGGGCGTGAGAGGTGTCGCTGGTGTGCAGAGGGTGGCGCTGCGTGTATGCAGGTGTTGAGCGAGACATGTCTCGCTAACCTCGCAAGGACGCGTGGTGCAGGCCGATGACGCGGGTGACGTAGATGCACATGCGCCTTACCTCTTTTAATGTTACTTCTGTTGTTGGTGTGCCGGGACTGCCGCCCACATGGGGCAATGTGTGCAAGGTAACGACTAAGTGTGTGGGCAGAGTGCTGTGCGAGGTTTGCCGCTCATTTTAAGTTATTTTCGGTTGGGAGAGTGTGCTACGAGGCTGTTGGACACGCCTAAGGGCAGTTTGCCATTTTTGGACATTTTGGTTTTTTTTTTTTTTTTTTTAATACTTGTCAGTAAGCCTTTTTGAACTAAAATGACTTGAGATATACTATGAAGGGAATTTTAAGGATATTAACAAAAGGAATTAAATTATTCCAAGCTAGGAAGAGCTAAGGAAAATGTATAGCTCATTAAGATCCCAGAACAAGCGTGAGTGACTTAAATTTGTTTAAATGATTTATTCCCTCGATATTTTTCAAAGGCTCAATTAATTCACAGAATATGAGATTTCTAGCATAAATTGAATTTCGTAAAGCATGTATTTCTTTATTTGATTTTGAACATACTTTTACATGATTTTGAGCATGATGTTTTCTAATACCGAGCTTTGTGAAAAGCATGCTATTGGAGAAATACTCCGAAATTCTGAAAAATTGTTTAACTCATGTTTATAAATAATTTAGCATGCTTTATTTTCAAAAGATGGTCCCCAATACCGAAGAACATAAAGCAGGCATATGGGTAGCCTGAATACAATAGAGGGTCCCCAATGCCGAAGGACATACATGAGGCATATGGGTAGCCTTCATATTGAGACCTCGATACTGAAGGACTAAAGAAGGTACACGAGTAGCCCAGGTTATAATTCCTATGTGAACATAGAAGGAAAATTTGATGTCGTTGTGTTGAGATCACTCCACACAACTAAGGTTACTCGACGTTGGGTATGATGAGATTATTCCATCCCAACTAAGGTTGTTTTCGACGTTGGACGTGTTGAGATTACTCCACCCTTACTAAGGTTGTATTTCGACGTTGAGTAATGATAACTTGTAGAAATACAAGTTATTATATTCACTATTTGGAATAATTAGGGTAACTTTAAGGCTAAATACATGATTTTGGCGGTTGAATTGTGCAATATGTATTATCATGCGTTGGCATCATTTACAAAAGAATATACTTGAAAAAATATGAAGTTTTCTATTTTTAACGCAAGATTAAGTAGAAAAGAAGAACAAATAACCCAAGTATCAAAGAAGAAGCTGCTGTGAGAACCAAAGAAGTGAAAATCCATGTGTCAAGACCATGCGTTGAGAAGAAAAAGTGGATACAAATGCCTGTGTGGTAGCTGTCATGTCAATATGTAAATAGATTACACGTTATCAGAGCCTGACTGAACCAATGGGCTGACAATTTGAAAAGTCTGCACAGCAAGGCAAGGAATTTAATGCGAAGGTGTTAGATTATCACGAGTTCACTTTTTCGACACCTATAAATAACCCAAAGCTTCTCAATTCAAAAGAGAGGAAAGAAAACGAGTTTAAGAGGCAAAAACTTTGCACAAATTCTCCCTCACCATAACCAACCTCCATTTTAAGCTCTTCTGCAAAACGAATTCTGAGAATTTTTAGAGTCATCTCTCAGTGAATGAGAACCTGCATCCTATGCCATTTAGATATCAGATAGCAACCATCTCATGCCTCCATGAAGCAAGACATTGCCCGTGGTAGCTTAATGTCTTCCATTTCTGTTCTTTCTTCATTTTCATCTTTCTTACTTATGCTTTGTTAATGACATTCGAGAGAATGGTTTATTTACTTAATAGAAGTTTGATTGACAATTATCTTCCACTCATTTCCATATTTAATACCTTACACCATGTTTGCTTGTATGTTGAACGAGTTAAATATCAGAAGTTAGTCTTTCTTAAGCAATATTAAATATGTTTACATCTTGGTTAATGCATATCATTAGCTTGTATAGATTTTTCGAATAAATAAGTTTAAATAAGCACAACTGTCTAGCTTGAAAGAGTAGATGGTTAATCTTTAGCATTTATTAAGACTGGATGAGTTTTAGAGATGTAGTTCATCTTTTGCTAAAATAAACTTACCATGCATCTTAGAGATAAGATTAATGTGACATCGAAACATCGAAAGATGGATTCTTAAACTCAAAGTTTGTAGGTATGTAAATACACTTAGATATGCTTAGGTAACGACTAGCTGCTGCGTAAACTCTCTTTTATATCATGGATCCATCATCATTCTCAACGCATGCTACCTGATTGTAAATGACATTTGACTAACATCCTCCACGACCACCTCACCATGTTAATTGTAGGAAATTGTATTTATTCTTTATGTATAGATTTAGACACATAAAGCTCCTTAAACATAATACTTGTACAATCACCGCATAGATTATGTACTTAGTCTCAATGCCTCATTTATCACAATTTTCTGCATTCGACCTTGCACTCACTAGGAAACCTATAGAAGCTTACACTTGAGTTTTTATAGGAAAACTTGCTGACTAATGAACACATTTGAGTAATTCTTGACGAATACATTGTAATAAAATGAACACACCAAAGAAAATCAACAAGCAGCGTTGAGTTTACTCCACCCAAACTAAGGAAAATTTTTTCAAATATATGCAAATGTTTATAAGCCTCTGAAGTTTTATTATTTGATTATCAAACATGATTTCATTAAGCTTTTAAGCTAAGCATAGTTTTATAAACTTATCACTCACTAGACAACCTAGCTCATGTTTTCAAATGTTTTAAACTCTCCAGGTAGCAAGCAAAATCGAGGTGCTTAGCCTACTCGTCAAACTCGTTTGGATCTGCTTCCTAGTTTTGAAAGTTGTTTTGTACTTAGACCTAGCATTGTATATATTGAGGCCTAAGGAATGGAAGTTGTGTAAAAACTTTGATGTTATTATTATTATAAAGTTTCATTTGGTATTATTTATGGTATGGATGTAAATTATAGTCATGTTATCAAGAGCTTGGTAAGGATTTGAGAAGAGTTAAGTTGACAATAGATGTCGTAAAGGATCGATGTCTGCCGTCGTCAAGCCTCTTTTCGAGTTAAGAGGAAAGCTTGAGAGGGGGTGTGACAATTGCACTAACATTTTCATAAGTTTTGCATTAGTTAAAGTTCATCTTGTTTAATGTGTGCTTAATATCTTGCTTGAATCCATTTAACAAATTTATTTAAGTAGAAATAAACAACTGCTTGAGAGGGTAAGTGATTGTGGACTTCGTTGAACAAGAAAAGAAATAACTTTAGAAATAAAGTTAATCTTTTGTCCAAGAATTAACTCTTGCATGTGTCTTTGAAATAAGATAAATGTGGCATGAAAGCACTGAGAGGTGAGTTTTTTATTTTTGTGAGTTAATGAGATGAATACCTACTAGTGAATTACTTAGGAAAATGTTAGTAACTCCGCTCAATCCTACTTTCTCCATTGATTTTTCCTTCATTTCAATGTATGTTGCTTGATTACAATTGCATGTCACTTACATTCGCCATTCCAACCATCACCACGCTCAATGCATCATCACTCCACTCACCTTTACCCTTCACTACCATCCACACTTACCATTATTTGTAATTAACATGTTACTGTATATACACATGAACTCACTCAACCCATTACATAACATCCATTGCATTAAAATCATTCAAGTTCAAGCATACTTTTAACATAAGTCCCCGTGTTTGACCTTAGAGTTACCAAGAAACCATACTTGGACTTATACTTGGGTTTAATAGGAAAAACCTGCGTTTGACATTAGATCATTCAACTTATTTCTCATAGACGCACAACATAAGGCGCTTAAATATCATGTACATTGAATGCAACAAGTTTTTGTAATATTATTATTTGATTCAGCTAATATTAAGGAAATAAGATCGATTTTAATTTACAATGTAATTTATTTTTATTTTTCCATTTAAAATTCTTCTTTTGTTTTTTTAGTGCCTGCTACGTAGTCGCCAAGCTGATCTTGGTCCTATTAATCCAAAGATAGACCTTACTTTCAGGAAAAACCTAAGGAGGAATTTAATTCCATTACTCAACAATTAGAACCCAAAACTCTTAAGGATTATTTCCAACCAGTTCCAACTGCCCAACCTGGGATTACTCATGCACCCTTCGATGTTAACAACTTCGAGTTCAAAACTGGTCTCATCCAGATGGCAGGCGATTATGCATTTAGAGGGAGTTCAGTTAAGGACGCCTGTAGGCACATACACTTCTTTCTGGAGATTTGCAGCACAATAAAGATAAACAAGGTGACTTTTAATGATTACGATTATTTCTTTTTTCCATGTAGGATAAACCCAAGGACTGGCTCGAGTCTCTTACGCCAGGCAACATCACCACATGGGATGGGTTATTTCTTAAAGACGACATTATATCTCTTGACCATTTTACTATGCTAAACTGAATGGATACATTTACACATGTCAATTTTGACAGCTATATGGTTGGGTCATATAAATCTCTTCTTCTAGCTCTCCATGTAAGAATGTTGTCTTCATATCTAGTTGCTTAAGTTCCAAATCCTAATGTGCTACCATAGTAGCACTCTAGTAGAAGTATGTTTGACTATTGGTGAGAAAATCTCATTATAATTAACTCCTCTTTCTGTGAACTCTTTAGTAACAACCCGAGCTTTATACTTAATACCATCTGTAGGTGAGATTCCTTCTTTTTTTCTTGAAGACACATTTATAATTGACAATCTTTCTCTCTTTAGGTCGTTTGACCAACTCCAAAGTCTTATTTTTATCAAGAGATTCTATCTCATTCCCTGTAGCAACAAGCCACTAGGCAAACTCACTACATGAAACTGCTTCTTTGTAGGTGGATGGCTCAAGAGAATCCACCTCTTCAACAACTTATAGTGCATAATTCACCATATCTTCAAAACCATATCTCTTTAGAGGGCCAACACCAACTCTTCTAGCTCTACATGAGCTATACTTGGCTGATCTATTTGTCAACTGGAATTCTGAAGCACAACATTTTCTGAACTTTCAGTCACCTCAGTTTCTGGCAGCACAACAGTTTTTGTAGTAACGTGTTAATCTTCTCCACTTTGGTGTTGTAATTTATTTACAACTGAAGTGAGTTGCATCTTCATTTGTTCATGAACAATACTACTCTCTCTCACACCAGCAGATGTCACAACAGACTTTACATTTGAGTTAAGCATGGAATTCTCATCAAATATCACATTCCAACTAAGTATAACTCTACTTTTATAAGGCGAACAAACTCTATATCCCTTAACTCCATCCCTAAAGCCAACAAATATACCCTTTTTAGCTTTTGGTTCTAATTTATCCTTGTTAACATGATAATAAACAGTACAACCAAAAACCCCTAATAAAGAATAATCTGCAGGCTCACCAGACCACACCTCATAAGATGTTTTACAATCAATACTTGTGTGAGGTCCACGGTTGGTGAGATAACATGTTGTATTTACTACCTTCGCCCAAAACCTTCTAGCCAACCTAACATTAGAGAGCATGCACCTTGCTTTCTCCAACAATGTCTGATTCATACGTTCTGCAACCCCATTTTGCTGCGGAGTATCCTTAATAATGATGACGAACAATTCCCTTAGCTTTACAAGACTCATTGAACTCAAACCCGCAAAATTCCAGACCATTATCAGTTTGCAACCTTTTGATCTTCTTTCCAGTTTGAATTTCAATCAAAATCTTCCATTGTTTGAAATTCTTGAAGGCTTCACTTTTATGCTTCATTATAAATACCTAAGTCATTCTTGAGTAATCATCAATTATAGACATAAAGTATCTGCTGCCTCCAAAAGACTCAACTTTGGAATGTCCCCAACAATCCGAATGGATGTAATCAAGTGTCCTTTTCGTACAATGAACACCCTTTAGAAACTTGCTGCAATGAAGCTTTCCAAATACACAATGTTCACAGAATTCAAGATCATGCACCTTGTGCCCACACAAAAGATCCCTTTTTGACAAAATTTGCATCCCTTTTTCGCTCATATGAGCAAGCCTCATACGCCACAACTTAGTCATATCCTCTTTGTGAACAACAGATGATCCAATAGCAGCACAACCCATTATTGTGGAACTTGATAGGAAATACAATGTCTCACGTTTTATGCCTTTCAGAATCACCTCAGAACCTTTGTAGACATACATTACTCCACCTTTACCTTTGAAATTGTAACCCTTACTATAGAGTACACTCAAAGATATCAAACTCTTTGTCATTAGTGGAACACGTCCAACCTTGTCCAAAGTGTAGAAGACACCATCATTTATTCGTATCTTGACTAAGTCTATTCCAACTATCTTGCACACAACATCGTTAGCCATGCTAACATTCCCTCTGTCTATTTGCTGATACATTGAGAACTACTCTCTATTTAGGCACATATGATAAGATGCTCCAGAATCAAGAACCCATACATCATCAGAATGTGAAATTTCATTCACAACTAAAGCTAGATCTCCTTCAAAATTGTCCTTGTATTCTTCACGATTAATCTGAACTTGTTCAATAGAGGCAGAAGTTTCCTTTTTGTCATTCTTTTCCTTTTTGTCCTGCTATCTTTTTAACTTAGGACACTCAGTTCTCCAATGACCTTTTTCTTTATAACAATGACAAATGTCATCTGACTTAGAACCCTTGGACTTCGAAAATTTATGATTCTGGTTCGACTTTTGCTTACCTAAATTTCCAAGTCCCTTTCTCCCTGTAATAGCTAATCCAGATGTCTAACTTTCTAGACCTGAACTAATAGCATTCTAAACGGTCCTCTCTCAGAAGCAATGTGGACTTTGCATCTTCTAAAGTCAAAGTTTCTTTCCCTCCAATATACGAGTCAACAAAAGTCTCATATTACGGGGGCAAAGACGTTAACATAATTAAGGCAGCATCCTCATCATCAACTTTAGTCTTTACATTACGCAAATCTAACAAAATTTTATTCAACTAATCCAAATGATCCCAACGAGGCGTACCTTCCTGCATACATAAATGATATAGACGTTTCTTAAGAAACAACTTCTTAGTTAAAGACTTAGTCATGTAAAGACTTTCCAACTTTAACCATAAACCAATGACAGTTTCTTCATTTGTGACCTCGATAATGAGGTTATCAGCCAAACATAGCATGATCGTCGAATGAGTCTTCTCTCCTAAGTCTACCATTCTGTGTCATCCACGGCTGCCTTTTTTGATTTAACAGTCAACGATGCCCACAGCCCCTACTGCTTTAGTAGGCATCGCATCTTAATCTGTCATAAACAGTTCCTCCTGGTGAATTTGTTGATTTTTACGTTCATGCCAGACATCTTTAATTGTCGAATATATGTGGAATTTTGAAACCCTAACAATTAGGTTCTGATGCTAATTTGTTACAAAATCAACAATTAAAGAATATAAAAGAACAGCAAAATAGATCGACATACAAATTTACGTGGTTCACTAATAATGGGTTAGCTACGTCCACGGGACAAAGGGAGAACAATTTTATTAGAGAGAATGTTACAAGATCACAAAATGAATAAAATCTATAGGGTTAGAGAGTTTATATAGTGCACTTCTCTAAACCCTAGGTGGAGAAGGAAGATATTTAAATAATTAAATATATCAAATACCAATACTAATTAGGTTTAGGATTCAAGACATTGCAACATACGTCAATTGACACTTTCATCTTATCACTATTAACATCACTATTAACGTCATAATTGAATATAGTCCCAACTGCGACAACGTTACTTTTAGATTTAATTGCCAATAGACAAGAAGTTTCATCCTATCATGAGGAAACTACAACACAAGGAAATCAATACTAGCGTATGTAGAAACTATACTAAATTAAAGAGAAAAACTTACCTTAAGGGCTTTGAGGTCACAATCTTCCCTGAGTTATGTTCTTTTAAGTCCCTCAGTCTATAGGGAAGAAACAAACTTACATCACATGTATTATTACTCAACGTATTACAAAAAACTAAAGAATATAAGATGAAAGACATACAACCTTATCTTTCTTCTTTTACTTTAACATCTTGAGAACTTCTTGTTTGTTTCAACGATTTTACCTTTGCCTAGAGGAAAAATTTATATCGCATGAATTATTATTGTAAAGATTATGAAAAACTAAGTAAAGATGAACTGAAACACATTTAACCTTCTTAATTCCCTTTTGTACTTCACCATCTTCTTCTTTAACATACTTTGGAGAACCATCACATTTTTTGCTCTATTTGAAAACTTATTTTGGTCCAAAAATTCTTCCTTCACCTATAAACAAAATTAAGTCACATGAAATACTAATCATCTACATTATCACACTAAATAAGAATAAAATGAACACATTTGACCTTCTCATTTTTGGAAACAAGTTCACCATCTTGTTCTTTATATCTTATGGAGAAACATCATTTTTTGAACCTAGTGAAGTCTTTTTATTTTTATTATTTTTATTTTTATGAATTCTTCTTCCAACTCTTTTACACGTGCAACCAGCTTGGCCTTCTCTTCTGCATATGTTGTAACCTGGTCTCTCTTCATTTTTGAAACTTGTTTTGGGGTATGAAAATATTTAGTGGGCATGATAAATTTAACAACACCTCTGACTGCTCCTAGAGGATCTTTGGTACCTAATGTTTGTGATAGGATATCTTCACTCGTGGATGAGTTACCACCTTTGACATTATGAGTGACCAACATGTCTTCCTATTAAAGTAAAAAAAAAAAAAATAACAAACTAGCATTACTCAAAGAAATATAAATACTCCACAAATACTTGCTATACAATCCACCACTTCTTGTGTTTCGCTCAGGAATATTTCCATCTCGATCTATACGAGCCTTTTCCATAAAATGTATCGCTCAGTCGGATCTTCATTTGGTGACGACTTCTTCTGCACACATTTCAGATCATCCTACCTAAATTTGGATTCAAATGTAATATATAGAACTTATGAAATAATATAATAGTAAAATTGTATCTTACCAACTCTCTAAAAAGATTAGTGTACCCCTTCTGTGACATTCGATGATTATACACATATTTTTTTTTTTCCTCTTTGCTCGATCATTACTGCTGAGAGTCTTAATAAAATGACACAAGAAAGTGTCAAATTTACATTATTCTTCAACATACTTACCTGAAGCTCTTTGTTAAGCTGAAAACTTATGAACGCATTCTAGTGTTCTTGTTTAATATGGGAATACTCAATTGGGGGACATTTTAGTTTCTCTAGATCATCCTTTATATATTTTGTAGTCAACGCATACTTAAATGGATGGTAACATACGCCCATATTTTGCACGAGGTTCTTCTTTGATCTAGGATCAACAAAAAATCCACCCTATGAATTCATCAAATGTTATATGTTAATTCATATAAAAAAAATCTACAAACCAACAATATGTAGATACCTGAATCAAATCCCAAATTTTTTCTTTTATCTCAAATGACACTCTCCAACTGTTGTATATGATTGGAACATGGGATCGAACAAATGTTCCAATAAAATTTTTCATTTCAGTTGCATTAAGCCAATTGGCTGACCATTTTCATTGTACTGAACCACCCTCCTATAATCTTTGTTGCACATACGAGTGGTCTCATGCGTTCCAGTAGGTCCCTTAGTTCTTTTTTTTTTGTTTAAAATTGTCAAGCTGTGAGTTGTGGACAGAGCGAATCACTCTACTGATGACACTTAAAACTGCTAAGCTTTGGTCGTCGGTTGATGGATTTTTGAATCAGTGTAGGTGTGAATCGAGGAAGGTGAGAGTGAGAATCATTTAGTGTTCTTTTAGCATTTGGGGAGTCAACGACTGAGGAAACTAAAATGGGAATTTAGGGTTTAAAGTCAGAAAGAAGGGGGATTTAGTCTAAAATTACTTATTTTTTTGTTTATTAAATTTAAAATATGTATGAAATAAATTTTTCTATTTAATGGATTTTAATTTTGAAAAAGGTTAAATTTTTTTTATAAATAATCTTAACTAAATATGTGGCTAGTATAACAAATTTTCAGTGAATCAATTAAAATCATTTTAAAACTTTTCTCAAATAATTTATAATAAAGAAAACTAAATGAGTTCAAATCATATAAAATCTGAAATAAATGTATTATAGTAAATTACCAATATCAATACAATTAAAATTAAGCAAAAGAACATGGTAACTTATTTTTTCTAATTTAAAATTGAAATAAATTAATATTTTTTAATTTAAAATTAACTTACCTAAGAATGTCATTTATTTCTCTTTAATGACAATTAATGCAATCCACATTCAATGACCTGCAAAAATTCAAAATCTCACTTTTCCATCTTGTTTATGTATTTTCAATTGAATGAATCAAAATAATTTTCACTTGTCAGTGGCTATGAATTCTAGTCATAAACTGTTGACACAAAAAACTGTCATAATAAATTAATAATAAATGAAAAATTTGAAAATTTCCATTTATTCTTACCAAAATCTCGGCTTTTTCATTTTCCTACATGTAATGGCTGTTATTTATAGTCATGAATTCGTGACACAAAAAAATTATCATAAATTTTAAAAAATTCGTAAACATCCATTTTTTCCCGCAAAAAGACGCGTAATTTTACATTTTATGTTTGTTTTTCTCTTTCCTCTTGAAATTTGCTACTATTCATATGTCATTAAATGTCCAAATTGTTGTAGTGGTTATCCAATTCTCTTTGCTAGACCTTTCATCATATTAAATTTCTTTTTAAATTCATGTTTTTACTTTTATGCCTTTAAATTCATTTCAAACAATAATCTCAAAAACCCTCCTTGGTCATTCATTATTGCTAAATTAGATCAAGATTTTTTTGTGGAGATGACTCGTTCTCACTAACGTATAAGTTTGTGAAAGTGGAATATAAATTTATTTGTTTGAGTTCCATAGCTCCTATCAATGTACAATGATAGATAAAGAAAAAAATTCAAAAAAAAAAAAAAAAAATCAGAACTACAATGTCACCAACATTACGGATCCAACCAAAATATCAGCAACAACCATTCTTTCATTGATTATTTCACAACTTAGACCACCCATTGAAAGATAAAGGAATGAGATAAATTTGATTTTAACCTTTGCCAAACATGAATATTTGATAGGAAAGTAATTTTAATAATGACAAATATAATTTTGGTCGTGTCAAAATGACTCCCAAATTAAATATAATTTGTTATCTTCTTTGTTTTCTGAAGAAAATATCATTTTAACTTATTTATTCACAATTTCTTTAAGTGATTTTGATAACACAAAAGCCAACTTGAAATCCCTGGCCAAATTTCCTAAACAAAATCATATTTTTTTTGAAACTTAAATACTCAGTCTATTATTATTAGGTCTTGTTTAATAATTATTTTATTTTTCGTTTTTGGCTTTTGAAAACAATGCGGTGGTTTTCTTATATACCATTCATATGATTTTCACTTTTTGTTAAGAAAAATGGAATTCTGAACCAAATTAACAAGTTTTTAAACACTACTGGTTTAACTTTCAAAAGATTTGGTTTTTTCTTTTTTTTTTTAATTCGATTTGAAATTCATATATATATATATATATAATTGAGCTTGTTTTCTCATCATTTCTCTACAATAATTTCATATTCTTTTAAAAAAAACATTTGAATTTTTTGTCGGATTGCAAAAATCAAGGGCTATTTAAAAAAAAAAATTAGTCTTTTAAACCAAGTTTGATAACTATTTGACTTTTGATTGTGGTATTGGAAAATCAATCTGACAAAGATTTCTTTATTTGTTTCTAATTTGTACAAATGTTTCAAAATCTGAGTATTTTGATTTATTAAACTTAAACTTATATGGACATCTTTATTTTGTTTTAATCTAATTTGCACAAATTTTTTCAAAGTGTTGGTTGAAAATTAAATTTATATAATTTTACTTATTTTGTTATCTAATTTGTACAACTGATTTCAAAATCTAAGCAAGTTTTCAGAACTAAAAACACTAGTTTTAGAAAATAGACCATAAAATTTAATACTTGACTAAAAATTTAAAAACGGTTTCTTAAAATATATGAAAATACTAGTAGAAAATTGTGATAAAATAAATACAAACGAAATCATAAGTTTCAAAAGATATAGATGATAACAAATCAATAAATACATATATATATATATATATATATATATATATGTATATATATATATATATATATATACAAATTATTTTAAATAAAAAAATTATTAAAAATATTTATAAATAATAGCAAAATATCATAGTCTAACTGCAATAGATTACGATTGACTGTTATTTGTATCAATCATGACACAAATAGACACAGTAGTCTATCATGATCTATCACAAATAGACAGTAAAATTTGGTTGTATTGGTAAACATGATAGACACAAATAGTAGTCGTCTATCACAAATAGACTATAATATTTTATTATATTTATTAATATTGATTATTTTTTTATATTTAAAAATAACAAACATGTATATATAGATAGACTATAGGAAAAGATAAAGATAGGGTTTAAAAGTTTAATGGTAAAAAATCAAACAAGCACTAAACTTTTAAAAGATAATGAAATATTAAAAATGTTGCTTTAATAAAAAGACTGTTTAATAACAGCTTCCGCTACAAAAATTTAATTAAGAATAATATATTTGATATTGCTCTATCCTATTGCGTTTTCCTTTCTCAAGTTTTGCAAACACTAAAAACGAGATCAAAATTTCTAATCCAAACAGATCACCAGCCATGGTGGCTCATATAGAATATCTCCACATGAATATATATATTTTTCCTGAAGTCTCTCCACATGAATACTTTAAAAAGAGGAAAAGAGAATAATAAATTTACTAGCTAATAAAATTAAATAAACTAGAAGAAATATTTATTGCTCAAAATTTGAAAGTTTACAAAAGTAAAGTTCCCATCTTCCATGAATATTGCCTTTAACATCTTGGCCTAGTTAACACAAGATTGATTCTTGAAAAACAAATGAAAAGAACAAAAAGAAAAAAGAAAATTGGTAGAAGTTAATATCAAGAGATATACATATATGTGTAGCGTATAAATGTTTTAGCCAAACGTATCAACTTGAGCTTTGTTCAAGAGATTAGAAGTTCGAATCATGCAGATCACATTCCAACGTTGTTAAACAAAAAAAAAAAAAAAAAAAAAAAAAAAAAAAAAAAATTTAGCCAAGCGTTAGACTTGCCATGAGGACAGTTATCCTCAATAATGATGGATCTATGTGTTTCACGTTCATCTTTTTTCTATTTCCGGCCATGGCTCGAACCCCAAACAATTTTTCAAAACTAAAATCTCCCTAATATATCGATCAACGCCCGACATCAATCGTTCGCCCTGATGTCGAGTAAGAAAATTTGAAGAAAAAAAATGGAGAGAAAGAAAGAAGTAAGATGAAAAACTTGTAAAAAAATTAGAGTCATGGTGAATGAGTTCATATGTGTGTGTAGTGTATATATAAGAGAAGGGGGGAAATTCTTTGGCTAGTACATGTGAGGCCCTACGATCATTTTCTTTAGAGACCATTAAGAAAAAAGAATTAAATTTTCAAACATATGTTATTAAGTTTAATAAATTTAGTGGGAATCTTAGGTGAACTATCTAATTGGGGGGCTTTTTATTTCTTAATATATATTTTTTGGGTGTAACCTAAGTGACAAACTTATTGATTAATTAAAAATAAAAAGTTGTTCACTTAAGGCCCCACTAGGAATTTGATTATATATATTAACAATAATATGGGATAGAATTATCAATCACTTAATGGACAAGTGAGAGGTCAAGTATATTCTTTTATGGGGTAAAGTTGATCTTCCAAAAGGTAAAAAATTAAAGTTAGTTTTTCTTTTTGATTAATGCGTGGAGTGAAAGAATTGAACCTTTAACTTTGAAATTGATAGTACAAGTACTATATTTGAGCTTGCACTCATGTTGAAAAGAAATTAAAGTTGTTATAAAAGTGCTATATTTATACTTTGCAAAAATTTTATAGGAAAATCCAACTAATAAATGTTCCTTATAAACTTTTGAACATTAAGTGGCATTAACAAATTGTGAACATTAAGGGTGCATTAACTTACCTAAAATCTTAATCAAGAAATGAGAATTAAGAATTATTGGACTCACTCAAACTCTAATCCAAGTCCCCCAAAATATGTGGTATTTTGGCTACTATTACTTGATTACGTGGGATCAATCCCATTTTTTTGTTCACTTACACCATTGGCCCCCTTTCTCTCTCCTTCAAACTTTCTCACACTTGTTATTAGTATTTTTCTTATTGTCTCACTCTTTCTTTCCCTCTCACTCTACACCATTAAACCAATATGCCTATGATTAATGTGAACTTAGTTAAATAAAAACACAATCTAAGCTCATAAAGATTTTTTCCATGTCTAGAATAAAAAACAAAGTCTTGTGTCTGCACTTTTTCTCTAATTTGGTTTTATTAAAACCTTTAACGCTTTCAATATTACACTCAACTTTTGTATACTAAACTCGGCAAACAATCTAACTCGACAAAAACAAATCATGCTATGAGAATGAGCAAAATTGTTACTTTATTTTAAATGATAAGCATTTTTTCATTTTTTTAGGGTGTTTACATATTTGAATCCAAAAAAGACTTAACTAAAAAATAAAAAATAAAGTAGTAGACAAAGTGAAAAGATATCAGAGGTAAGGATAAGGAACAACTCAAAGTAAATAGAAAAAACTTGTGCATTAGCTAAAAACCTAAACAGAATGAAATTATAGATAAACTGCATAACTTAAATAAAACAGAAAAGATAAATAAATAACAATGTAAATATATGAACTAAAAGTGTATACAAAGCTTGAAATTACAACGGTGAGGTCAAATCTAACCTAAAACCGAGATGAAAAACTACTGCAGTCTTTCCTTAATCAACCTAACTCAAACTTAGAGACTATGTTGAACAAGAATATATCAACTAAGTTTCAAACAGAATGAATATAATAAGAAGAAAAATGGTGAGCATTGGAGTGAATCTCTTTGAAAAAATCAGTCGATTCCTTGTGTTGACAACCCTTTTCATAGCCTCCAAAAGACCAAGGGTTTGTTCAAGACAAGATGGGCCATGAGTATTGATACTGAAATCGTTGCAAAATCTTTCCAAAAATAAGAAAATCCAAATCTTTGAAAATCTAGAAGTTTTCACGGCGCTGCATAGGTTATTAGTTGTAATTCATTTGCAATTATGTTGATATTTCTGTTTTTTTCTACATAAAACGAAAGAAACACAAGGATAAACATAAATTTATAGATTATTTAAGGATATTCTAGCGTGCTTAAATAATGATTCCTTAATTTAACTAAATTTTAATCAAAAGTATGTGAAAACTAACAATAACTTTTGTTTGGAAGCTAAAGCCTGAAGAATGAAACTTATCAAATAAGCTTATTCCATTAGCTACAAAATTCACTCTCATCGGACAGGCTTTCATACATGCAGAAATTCAGGAATAAGATTGTTGTTGATTGTGTAAGTATGATGATTTAGTTCTAAGATGTGGATGTTTGAATATGATTATGTAACAAGTTCTCCTTTATTTAGCCTAAGTATAAGCTCCTACTAAGTACCAAGGTTGAACACTTTGACTAACAATGATTAATCTGTAAGAAATCATTGATTTTTAGCTATATCAAATGTTAAAGGTTTGTGATTCAGGAACATGAAATGATATAAAATAGTAAAAGTAGATGGATGATGTGGCACACAATAGCTTAACAAACAGAAACGAGATATGAATGGAGAGATAGTGTGGGGAAACTATCATCAATCCGTTGAACTTTCGCTTAAGGTTTCATCTATGTTCTTGATGTCATAACCGCAAGGGCACGAGTCAAGTTATAATATAAAATATTTTAAGACCGAGTATCGTTTCATCTAGGGACTGAATTACAGTTTAGTTACCTAGCTATTCAAGAATTGAATCAATTTTATCTAAGTAATCGAAATTGAGTTTGAATTTGAATTATGAAATTAATAAAAGAAAAGTAAAAGCTAAAATTTCAAGAGATAAAAGCATTCAAAGTTCCTTTAATTAATCCCTTAAGATATCTAGGTTTTCATGGAATTTTGCATGAGTAATATGTTTAAGTCTATAAACTATTATCCAAATTACTTTTTTCTAAAAACAACTCTTTCTTATGCAACCTAATTGATTACTAATTTCTTGAAACCAAGTTAAGAAGCATAATATTAAGAATAGTCATTAACAACTTCCTTTATTATTAACCTAGCTATTTTCATGAAAGATTAGTAAAGATCTAATGTCATATATCCGATTAAATATATAACTACTTAGTCATATATTTTAACCTAACAATTATTGATGATCAATCAATAGAGAATAAAACACAATAGCATTGAAAAACATATTATCCAATAACATCCATGAAAAACACTACATAATCAACTGAACTTCATAATTACATTCAACAACACCCTAAAACTAAGAGTTTGGCCACACATAGCCATCAAATATATATTCTCATATGAATTCATGAGCATAAGAAAAAAGGGAACGAGAAACTTTGGAAGACAAAGCTCTCAAATTGCTTTCCGTGCTGAATTCCGTCAATTCCACTTGGTCGGCACCTCAGGGATCCCCAACGGTTTTCAATTCTTCTCCGATACTTCGCCCTCAAATTTAGTAGTAAGCCCTCGCTTTAGCTCTCTAATTTCATGCCTTTGGTTGCTGATGACATCCTTATTTATAGAATTTCACAAACTTGCAGCCCAAGAACTTTAAAAAAATGTTGACTTTTCAAATAGGAAAGTCGGCGCAGTAGCGCTCTGGGATAATGCTGTAGTGCTGACCGTCATGAAAAAGTAATCCCTAGCATCGTGTCATAGCGTGACCTTTGCTGCGGCACTCCCTGCATAGTGTTGGTTATGACACCGCAAGGCTCTTTGAATTGCCAAAATATGGTGCTTTTAGGTTTTAGCTCTGAGGCAGCGCCCCTATTTTCGAGTTTTTGCACTTTTTCTTCACTTTTTCATATGATTGTAGCTCGGTTTGCTTCTTTTGGCCTTCAACACTTGTTTTCTTCATAATTACCTGACAATCACTAGCAAATAACATTAAATTCAATAAAATATCCCTAAATCAAAGGTAAGAAAAGCACTTTTTAGCTGTTTTTCAGTTCTCAATCATGCATGCTTGAAGGTTAATGGAACATAAGGTTGTTTTTATCTCTAAAAACACTTCTTACTTTGCTTAATGAGGTCCATAGTTACTTACTCTCTCAAGCAGTTAACTATAGCTCATTGTTTCGGTTAGCTAGATGAAAATTACAAGCAATATATTTTCATATACTAAGCAACATGAATTAAGATCTAAGTTAGGTTTGTTGGAGTGATGATTTATTTACCCAACCCCCTCTTAGATTTAGCTACTCATGGATGTAAAAATAAACCTGGAAGAGCTAAAAGAGATGAAGTTCATGATAGAGATGATATATTGAAAATATAGAATGTTGGTTACAAATTGTTTCAATGTCTTGACTAAAGATTTTTTAAACAACAAAGAAAGAATGAAAATGAAGAAAGAGAGGGGAAAGTGTCAATCCGGTGGTGGCAATCTCTTACTTCCATCCACCGGTTTGATGAGACGACCAGAATCCTCTTTCAAGGCTTCTATCTTCGACAGGCTTCTTAGATAAACGGATGGAAGTGACTAGCTCAATTTTAGCTGGTCTATAGTCTAACATTCTTTTTGTCACCATGGCTAAGTATTTATAGCCCCAAAGTTGTACTTCTCATACGCGTCATGTGTCATTGATGGTGCTCTAGACTCTATGCGTTCGCTTATGTCATTCTTGATCAGTGTTGACTGATTGCAGTGCTACTATCACGATCAGTTTTGAATCAAGGCAGATAATCTTATCTAAGCTCATGTTGTAGTTGTCAGAGATTCCAAGGCATGCGTTTGTGTAGTTCTTTTGTTGCTCGACACATGTGTTGAATTCTTGTAATTTTCTTGCAAAATTAGGTGTTTAAGGTGGACTAAGACATAATATCATTTCTTCTTAAGTTGTTATACATGTTGGACATAAATAAGATATTTATCAGGAATTTTTATTAAGATTGATGCATTATTCATTAAACATTCTTTATTATTCTAAGAAAAAGAGTTATAATAACTTGTATTTCTACAAGTTATCCAAGATCCAATCACATATGACGGAAATATTAATCTTCTCAATCAACATATTTATAAAACGAGGTCAATATACTATGTGGTACAGTTTTATATATACTCATTGTATATGATACCATCAACACATATCTAAGCATGAAGGCTATCTACAGATAGAATGATTTGTAATTACTACAAAGTGAGTCATATTAATAGTATTGTTAACAGGATAAGACACATAACGTCTATCTACAATAGGTTCTTTAGGTTATAATTACTTGGGCATGATCCTCTCGTATATATGTCAACCTCATATTGTTCAAGATTACACTTATAACCTTAGATGTCTCATGTAATGAAGAATGTTTAAATTGCAACTAAAATCAATTAAATAATCATTCAATAATAAATTTTAATTACGAGGCTTTAGTTCATAAATTTTACCCTTACATTGATGAAGTGATGAAATGTGGACATTGAAAAACAAAAGCCATAATATTCCTTAATGATCAATAGAAATTTCATAAATTGGATGAAAACTATCAAATTGGATGATGTTTCATTTACAAATTTAACTTTCATATGCTAAATTCGCATGTTAAATTTTGTAGTTTCTTTCAGTTGAATGAATTATATGTTTGATTTTTGTCAAATAACAACTCAATTGAGTTACATTTGACAAATTTTTTTATTTTGTATTTATTTGATTTTATTTTTAAATTTGGAGATTTACTTAAGTTACTAATCTATAAATAACAATTTGTTTCTTCATCTGTTGTATCCATTCTAATTTGAAGAGTTCTCTCACTTATTTATTTCTTTCGATTATGAGTTTAGTTAAGCGCAAGTATCTAAGAGTAGTTCGAAGTTACTATTCTACCAAAATTAGTCGTTGTATCCTACTGAAACCATTGTTAGAGCCTACTTACAGCTTGTGCAGGGAGTGAATAGTTGCCTTTAGGACAACACTTATAAAAAATGTGCCTTAATTACCTATCAATCTTTATACAAGATCTTGAGTTTTTTATAAGTTTGTGGTTGCATCTACTTATAGCCTTTGTTTTTCTGCCTCACTTACTTTTGGAAATTGTTGTTGTATATAGTGTATGCATGATTAAGGTCCTTATAAAGGTTGTTAAAAGAAGAGTTATTGAATGTCTTTTACATATTTGTGGTTCTATCCATATTTAGATTTATTTTGGTAAATAAATTTGGGTGATTGTTGTTATGGGTGATTCTAGAACAAATGGTATAATCGGCATAAATTAGGAATAGAAGTAACAAGGTCAAGAAAATAACAAGGTTTGGGCCAAAGATAACAACATAGGGGAGAGGTTTAGCTCGTGTCAAAACCTAAATTAATGTGTTCAGCCTCAGCCTTGGCTGAGGTCGAATCTAGCAAATAGTTAATGGGGCATGTCCCACCCATGCCTCGGGTTGAAGCATTGCCCTAGGACCAAAATGGGCCTAGAAGAAGATGCTCTACCTGGGCTAAGACTGAGGCCGACCCTAGCCAAACACGAAACAGGGTGCACCTCTTGGCCCAGTAAGTTGTATGATTATCCTAAAGCGACTTCGAAACCTTATCAAAACAACCTAGGTCAATCACCTCTATAAGTACATCAACATAGCTTAATAAGAGGTAACTTGAATCCTACTCTCAAACTCTCTAGCTTCCACATTCTTTCACTCTCTTACTCAAGCATTGAACTGTTAGTGGCAAGCACCACACTGGTATGCAGGTCATGTTCTTGCCTGCTTCAAACAAATACACTATTGGTGCCACGTGAAGATCTGGTGCATTTCCCCATCTAGATTTTGGCATCAACAGTTGGCGTCATTTGTGGGAAAAATGGTGTTCTACTGATAATCTACATACCTTACAAAATATGAGTAAGAGGGATGAGAATATGAATCATATTTGAAATGGCTCTGATCAAGAATGCCTCTTGCGGAAAACTCAAAATCAAACACCATCTCAACTTGATGAAAAGCTGGAGGCATTGGAAAAGTAAGTGATTGGAATGAGTCGTGATTTGACTAGACTACTTGAGATTTTAGACAAGCAGAACCCTTCTGTAAGGGTTTAGATGGAACCATTATTACATAATCCTACCAGATGAAAAGCCCGGTGGTTGAGCATGTGGGAGAAATAGAGTCTCATGTCTAAAGACAAAAGGAGAGGTTGATCTTAGGTGGGAACAATCAGAGAGAGCAATATGAGATTGCCAGATAGCTATAACGACGGAAAGCTATGCATAACGAGGCTAGCTGAATCAATGGACTAAAACCTATGGTGCAGACTGTTTCGAGGAGTCCGAGTGGAGGCCAAAATGGCCTTAACCGAGGCTTAGGTGACCCGTGTCGAGGCCAAGGAGCATAACTAGAGACTAAGAATCCACTCGAGCCTCAAAGGATATGGAGATGATCAAGACATACCTTCAGAGATTGATCGAGGGAAGGTGAGGAGACAGGACAAAGGCTAAGGAGCACAACCAAAGATACAGAATCGACTAGAGCCTCAACAATCAAGTCAGACCTGCAAAGCTTAATTGACAAAAAGCAACCAGTCGACACATTTAATAATGCTAAATGAATGTCCAAAACACCAAACTGATCAACATATTTACATGTAATGCATCCTAAAAATATTGATCAACCGCATTAAGTTCTAGGGATAAAGCTAAGATGCATGACAAGAAGGTAATGCCTTACTAGCCAAACAGTACGATATTTAACCAAATTAATTAAACAATGTTTATTGAATGGATGCCAAACGACTTTACAAGTTTAACTTAAATTTCTTATAATGTGAATAACAATCTTGATGGTAAAGGATCAAGACTTAACCTATAGCAATAGATCATGCAACTTTGACTTGTTAGACATTCTCAAAGAAACACAATCATAAGATTAATGCAACTTGAACATCCGTAGACAAAAGAGAAATAATCAAGTTAGGAACAAGTCTCACAAGAATTACAATTAGCAAAAGCTCTAACCTAAGTTTGAACTAACATCTTAGGCCATATAAGCCTTCATCTTCAATGAACATAAGTGTGGAAGGCCAAAATACAACATAAAAGGGGGAAATACAAAGGAATGAAGAGAAAGTGAAAGGGGAATTCAGAATTGCGGCTGAGTAATGCTTGATGTCTTAACCTAATGCAAAGAGTGATATTTATATATTGTCAAGGGCATTGTGCCACTATGCATTGAACTGCGACGTTGCGCCCTTTCCATGTCTAACGATTTCCATGTCATTGCAAGGTAGCGCCATAGTACAATGGCCATTCTCTCCCGCATCAGATTTTCCTTAAATGTAGTAGCTATTGGGATGTATGCCCTAAAATCGTATCTGGTTAACATACGAGTGGATCATGTTTAAGTAATAGCCTAAATGGTCTGTAGTATAAAGATAAGGTTTGGTGTCTTATCCTAGTGACACTACAAATACAACCCACTTTGTAATTGCTACAAAAGTTATAAAGTGTTACAAACAATTTGGTCCTAATCATTCATGTAGAGACATGTGAGTGGGGGTATCCTATATAAATAGTTTGTATAAAACTTGGACCCCAGAATGATTGATCTCTCTTTATAACACGGTTAACTTAAGAGATTAACATTTCATGGGATGACCATAAGCAACTCGACCTTAATCCTGAGTGAGTTATGAACTTCTATCTATGAGGACAGTTCTTTAATTTATATGGGTGAGAGTGGACCGAGTCACTGATTCAATAATCCTAACTTTTTGGGAATTTGTCTGAGTAGCGGTTGGAAACATAGCTACACAAGATGAAATTCACTCAATTTCGTCTTTAGGGTAAGTAAATGAATTTCTCATTTAAGTTTGGGTCTTGAACAATGGGGCCCTCCCTCTCATTGGCTCGAGAGAGTTTTGTTTATGGTAGAACTATAAACAGGTTGTTCATTAGAGGGTCAGTGGAGTGACCCATAGTTAATGAATGTTGATTAATTTAATTCAAGAATTTAATTAATTAATCTTGTATCACTAGAGCTTCGGATCTGTAAGTTTATTAGGTCCACCTGCTACCTCATCAAGGGTAAAACAAGCAATATTTACTTTTAGAATAATTTGAATTATTCAAATTATAAGAATTGTATATGATAAAATTAATGTAATGTATAGAGATACATTATCATATAAGGTTATTTTTGAATTAGAATCAATATTACACCATATATTATGAGAGTATTAATATGTGAATAAGATTTAAATATTAAATTAATATGAATAAGATTCAAATAATGAGAAAATTATATATTAAGTGTATATGATACAATTAATATAATGTATATAGATATAATATATTTTAAAGTTAATTTTGAATTAGATTTGTTTATTCAATTAAATTCAATTAAATATGATTTAATCTAACCTTAGTTGAATTTTAACTCCCCATGGTTAAAGGGAGTTAAAAGGTGAGTTAAGGGAAAGTTGTAGTTAACTTCCTCCTTTCCTCTTATATATAGATATGAACATAGTATTGAACATTCTCTCAACTTCCCTTTCAATGCTCTCTCACTCTCTCATCACTCTCTCAAATTGCAGAGAAAGAGTTTCTCTACAAAAAGTTGAAAAAAAAACTCTTCCCTTGTCTTCCAAAAAGAGGTTCCCACAAACCTGATCCTTGCTGAAGAATAGCAGGGAAGACCTTGTGATCGTGTCTTGTTTAAGAACCAAAAAGAGTTGTCAAGATCAGGATCATAGTGAAGAATTGGAGAAGATTGAAGAAGTTGTCTTCAAAGGTAACTTCTTCTCCTTGATTGATTTCTGTAAAAAGCATGCTTATGAGATTTATTTATCCTATGTTTTGTAATTCTTTGTTTCAAGAATTTCCAAAACGAATCTCAAATGCACACCCGTTCATATGCTTCCACTGAGGAATTCGACTCCTTCAGTAGCGTTGTGGCACTGCCTTAAAGTGACTAATGCCTTCAGCGTCAAATCACCCTCAACTTGATTCTTGATCAACCTCGAGCAAGGTAGAAATGTACATTATTCACACAAAATAAATAATGCTCACTTAATGACAAGGCTCATAACTTAAGTTTTAACATCTTCTCAAGTCAAAGTTTACAATTTATGATGCCATATAATATTAACGAATCAATTTGGCAATCATAAAAGAATTTCTTAACCTACTCATGCAAGAATAAGTGCAAGGCACTTCTACTTAGACGTTTTCAAAACCATAATGGCTTTATGCAACCTTCAATTCATCTTCCCCTTACTATAGCATAGGCACAAATCATCAAGAGTCCTAACAATCAAAAGAGTAATATATCAACTAAGGTGTATATAAACAATAAACTAGGGATACCAAAACTTGCATTTCCTTTACCTAGGTGTACTAGCTTTCACACATTCACTGCAGAGACTCGTACCTAGAACATTGGATTGATGGGTGGCCTAACTAATCATAGCAAAGAAAGTGCTTTTTACTCCTATTCATGCATACACATCACAATTTTTTTTTTCTTTTTCTTATCAATCAATCTCTTTTCAATTATTAGTATTTCAAACACTATTCCAAGCAAACAAAGTCATAAGGAAGATATCTCATCAATTGTCACAATGATATCACTTGAAATTTGCTATTTTGCTCAACTTAACTCAAGATCTTTATGTTATTTAATGTGTTAAATTGGTTATCTTATAAATGTGGAGCACCCAAGAGGTAGCATTGAGTGTTATAGAGAAAATAGAGCTAAAACAAATCAATTTAAAGCCCTAATGAAGCAACCAAATTAAATGGTAGAGAACAAGACAAAAATACCTCTTAAGACAAGCGTCACGCAACACTACAACACTAGCACATGGTGCAAAAGGCAAAGGCACACAAGAGGGCACAATGTCACGACACCTATCATACATTAAAGACATGAGGTCGTGCACGCGACAACACAACACGCATGCATGCATCACAATGATGCGCATGCATGCACATAACATCAAGTTGGGCACAACAATGCAACATAACACTACACAAATGGCTATAGCGTCGCGGCTTTCCACCTCCTCCCGAGTTACTCTCCTCTCCCATAAAAAGGCGTGAAGACAGCAGATATCGACTCCTTACAACATCTATTGTCAATCAACTTCCAAAGCACAACTCAACCACGCATAAAATTTAACTTATATCCAGGCTATAAATGATAATCTCGAAATAAACCTTTATAAAATTAACAACAGAGTTTTATACACAACACCACTCTTTTAGATCCCAATATGTACAATGCTAGGTTTAAGTATAAAATATTTACAAATCTCAAAACTAAATAGTAGATCTAGACGAGTTCGACGAGTAGACTAAGCATCCAAGTTCTGCTCACTACCTAAAAAGTAGAAAACATTTGAAAGCATGAGCTAAATAGCCCAGTGAGTAACAAGTTTTGAAAAACTATTTTTTGGCTTAAAAGCTCAACAAAATCATGTTTGTCATTCAAATAATAAAGTATTGAAAGCTTAAAATGTTTGTATATGCTTAAAAGATTTTTCTTAGTTAAGGTGGATTAATCTCAATGCTGCTCAATGTTGAAATCAACCTCATCATATCTAATGTCGAATAATCTTAATACCACAATGTTAAATCTCCCTCTATGTGCACATAGGAATTATAATTCAGACTGCCCATATATCTTCACCAAGTTTATCGGCATTGGCAACCAATTCAGGTTGTTTAGATGCCTTCTCCCAGTTCTTCGGCATTGGGGACCATATTTAAGCTGCTCATATGTCTTCACTAAGTCCATCGGCATTGGGGACCAATTCAGTCTGCCCATATGTCTTTTCCCAGTTCTTCGACATTGAGAACCATATCCAAGCTGTCCAGTGCCTTCTCCTAGTACTTCGGCATTGGAGACCATATTCAAGTTGCTCAGATGCCTTCACCAAGTCCATCGATATTGGGGACTAATTCAAGCTGCCAAGATGCCTTCTCTCAGTTCTTCGGCATTGAAGATCATATTCAGGCTGCCCACATGCCTTCTCCTAGAACTTCGGCATTGGGGACCATTTTTAAATAAAAGTATGCTAAATCATTTACAAACACAAGTTTAAACAATTTCTCAGAATTTCCAGAATATTTTCAAACAACATGCCTTTAACAAATTCCGGCATTCCAGAGCATCATACTCAAAGCTATGCAAAAGCATGTTTAAAATCATATTGAGGAAATACATGCTTATCAAATTCAACTCATGCTAGAAATCTCGTATTTTTAGGATAAACCAAACATTTGTAAATATTGTGAGTACAAATTATTAAAAACAAATTTATGTCACTCACAACTTGTCATGAGTTCTTAATGGGTTATATGCTTCCCCTAACTCTTCTCGGCCTGGAATAAATAATTCTTTTGTAAAAATTTCTCAAATTCCCTTCACAGTTCATCTCATTTCATTTTAGCTCAAAAAGGCTTACCAACAAGCAAAATTTAGCCAAAAATGGAAAACTACCCTTAGGCGTGTCCAACAGCCCTACAACATGCACACCCAGCCAAAAATAACCTCAAATGAGCGACAAACCTCGCACAACATATTGCCCAACTGCTGCCTTGCATACACAGCCCCTCGTGGGCGGTAGTCCCCACTTACCAATAACCGAAATAACCTCAGAAGAGGTAGGACGCGCGTGCGTCTGGGTTGCTTACGTCGTCGGCCTGCGTAGCGCATCTTTGCGAGGTTAGCGAGACGTGTCTCGCTCAACACCTGCGCATACATAGTGTAACAGCCCAGACCACCCGCTATACGATATTGTCCGCTTTGGGTTACCCCTCATGGTTTTGTTCTTGGTAGGGTTGCACCTACCAAAAGACCTCATACATAGAAAGGTATCCACCCCCTTTATAAGGAAGGCTTCGTTCTCCTTCTTAACCGATGTGGGACAATGTATAGCCAGAGTCAACGCCATAGCCCTTACAATAATATTGTAAGGGCTATGGCGTTGACCCTGGCTATGGAGTTGACCCTGGCTATACATTGTCCCACATCAGTTAGGAAGGAGAATGAAGCCTTCCTTATAAAGGGGGTGGATACCTTTCTATGTATGAGGCCTTTTGGTAGGCGCAACCCTACCAAGAACAAAACCATGAGGGGTAACCCAAAGCGGACAATATCGTATAGCGGGTGGTCTGGGCTGTTACATTTGGTATCAGAGCCAGTGCCCAAATCGATGTTAAAACCTTAGGTAGGTCAAGCGGGGACGTTTGACTCGTTAGGGGGGGAGATTGTAAGGGCTATGGCGTTGACCCTGGCTATACATTGTCCCACATTGGTTAGGAAGGAGAACGAAGCCTTCCTTATAAAGGGGGTGGATACCTTTCTATGTATGAGGCCTTTTGGTAGGCGCAACCCTACCAAGAACAAAACCGTGAGGGGTAACCCAAAGCGGACAATATCGTATAGCGGGTGGTCTGGGCTGTTACATTTGGTATCAGAGCCAGTGCCCAAATCGATGTTAAAACCTTAGGTAGGTCAAGCGGGGACGTTTGACTCGTTAGGGGGGGAGATTGTAAGGGCTATGGCGTTGACCCTGGCTATACATTGTCCCACATTGGTTAGGAAGGAGAACGAAGCCTTCCTTATAAAGGGGGTGGATACCTTTCTATGTATGAGGCCTTTTGGTAGGCGCAACCCTACCAAGAACAAAACCGTGAGGGGTAACCCAAAGCGGACAATATCGTATAGCGGGTGGTCTGGGCTATTACACATAGCGCCACCCTCCGTACACCAGCAACACCTACGACGCCCCCACGGCCTGCACATAACATCAATGCATCCTGCCCGTCAACATGCACCCGCATGGCCTGTGGTTGTATTTTGGAGTACAACCACTCCAAACCTCACCCAATAGCCTCAAACCCACTGCCTTCACTTCTAGCTCAAAATTTTAGCTTCTAATTCTTTTTCTACCGTGAGATATCTCTAAATCTTCCCTGTCTGCTCTAGGTTACCCGATAGTCAAAGAAAGCCCAAGCTTTTGATGAATTTCGAGTTTTTCCTCACAGAGTTTCTTTCCGCCAGTCCTCTCAGTAAAACTTAGACTTAAATTGGGAGAATTTGGTCAAAGAAAATCACAAATAGCACGAGTAAATTGCACACACCAACCTGTTCTACTAAACCCTTCTATTTATAGACTTTCCAGAATTCTGCATGCAAACTCTTAGCTTGCCATTTCATGCTTGCATGCATGCCCATGTCACACTTAACCTCAATTTGACACTTAATCTGGCTTACTTAACACTTAAGTCTAGGCTTGCTTAATTAGGAAGAAATGGTGGATGCATCAAGACCTCCTCCATGCATCCTTTTCAGGTTAGTTGGCTTTTTCTCTCGGCTACCACTGCACGCAACCCCCTTGGTCGACTTGCTTGGACGCATAGCACCATGCGTCAGCCCTATAGGTCTTCTTGGACGCAAGGCTCCCCAATGCAATCCCGTTACTAACCTTAACCAACGCATAGCCAAACTCACAAATGCAACACCCTTCCTACTAACCTCAAAGCATAGCCAAAACCATCACCCATAGGCGCATGCCTCTTCAAGCCAATGCATCAGCCCTTGGCCCAATGCACCACCGAGCCAACCCTTCTTGCCGACCACACACATACTCAAACCAAAAGCTCTCGGCCATCTCTCACTCAATCACCCACCTACTTAGCTTGCCGAATTTTCAAAGATAGAAGTAGGGCTTACAGCAGCACTGGCCGACATTTATAAATATCCCTTTTTGAAATTAGGTCATTTGAGATCGGGAATCAAGTAGCCCCATTTGATCCTCTCTTCTCCACTTTCTCTTTTCCTCTATTTTACTTAGTTTTTAGGGCATTTTTATGATTGTATCTTCAACCTTTGAATGCATTTGTTGTTAAGGTAAGTTTCCTAGCTTAAGATTAGGAAGATTGTTTGCTATTTCTTTTGATGATTTAATCAACTTTATTGGTTTTACTGTTGTAGCTTCTATGAATCTTTCCTTGATTTCAATTAGTATTCTTGATTGAGTTAGACATCTTGGATTGAATGCTTGTTGTATGTTGATTTTCCAATTGTCATCACTAACGTTACATAGAAAACATTTAGTAGCACGATTAGGGATTGTATGTTCAATTGGTAGTCTATCCACCTAATCTGATATACATGCTCTAATTAAGATTCAAGATTAAATCATATGTTAAACTTAGGATATCCAAGTCTCTTACGTGTCTCGGCAATTTACCCCTCGTTCGTAATGCAAACTTTTAGAATCTTTATGGACGCTATCAAACCCAATTGATTTGGTTTGTTTAGTTTAATTATGAGTAATCTTGATTAATGAATTTTGGACATTTGTGAAGGGGTCGTGTAGTTGTATGCTCATCACCCTAATCTTTAGATTCTAATGATAAAGAAAAGTAATCAATCTGAATCCTAATTCCTAAGCTAAACTCATTTTATTTTCTTGCACTTTTACTTTTTGCACTTTTCGTTTTTGCACTCTATTTTCCTCACTGTAATTCTTGACCACACCAACCCCCCTCCAATTTACCGTTTTAGCTAGAAATCCTAATCTATTTGAAACTATATTTGTGCTTCCCTGCGATATACCTAGTCTTGCCACTTGTACTACTCAGTGATATACATAGTTTAGATCGGTAATTATAAAATTTATTTGATCATTAGAACCCTACAGCAGGTTTTGGCTTTCACAATTAAGCAAACAATCATTCAAGCATAACAAGCCAGATTGCGAACATCCAACCACCCCTAACTTTTGTAATTTACATTGTCCTCGATGTATAGAAAAGATTAAAAGTAAGGAGAATATTAGAAGAGAACAAAATATCTTCCCTATTAAACAAAAAAACAGAGTTATAGGGGATATACCTCCTTATTAAACAAAAAGCATAAAATTTCCTAAGGCAAGCATCAAATTAATTTCATTAGACAACTTCAAATTTGACAAAAAGTTTGGGACTTCCAATGAAAATGAGTTGAGACCAACCTCAACTAAAGAGTGATAAAAGGAAGCAACAAAAAACCACTGGACAAATATATATGGGTGGCTGAGGTCGAAAACAAGATGGTTGAGGCCGAGGCAAAAGTTGACCTATCTTCTTTTAGAAGTTACACATCAAGTAGATAAAATTTTCTTGTCACAAGCTGAGAGCTCATTCTTGGCAAATAATAACAAATCACTGGACAAACTTTAAACTAAAGCAAATATCAAATAGGGTGAGTCGAGGCCGACCTCGGCCAAGTTTCTCCTATTGCTAGCATGAGCCCAATAAATTTCATCATTGCATGACCACTATATATTCCTTTAATCTAGGTCAATATGTTTCCACCAGTCCTAGCCCAACGCATGTTCAAAATTGTCCAAAAAAGCTACACAAAAGTTTCACTTCAACTCTCAAAAATTGATTTTTATCTTTCAAGAAAAATTTCAAAGATTGTCACTTGCTGGCCACATCATTTCTCAAACATTGATATTCATCTTTCTCAAAAAAGGTGCTATAATCTTAAAGAAATTGATTTTCATCTTTCTGACAAGATTGCCACTTGTTGGCCATATCACCTCTTAGAAATCGATATTCACCTTCCTGAAGAAGGTGCTTACAATCTCAAAAAAATTAATTTTCATCTTTTTGACAAGATTTGATAATCCAAAGAATGTCATTTGGTGGCTATATCACCTTTTAGAAATTGATATTCATCTTTATCGAGAAGGTGCTTATAATCTTAAAGTTATTGACCTTTCATCTTTCTGATAGGATTAAGTAAGGTTTTAGTCCTCTAAAAATGGATTGGCTTCGAAATAATTGAACCTGGAAGAACCCCAAAACTTAACCCTATTGATAGGATGCCATGGGTCATCCCTAGGATAATCTAAGAACCACCATAGAACACTACGCACCAAGGTAACTCTAGTGCCCAAAGCACCATCCATAGAAGTACCCAACATTAACCTTACAAGTTTGATGGGTTAATCTGTGGGCACTTCATATGAAAATCGGTGAGAAGCTTAGGCTTACTGAGAGCCAACCAACAGAATCATTGAAGCAGCTACACAAGCAAGAAAAAATTATAATCCCAAGTCGGACCTAGAATGTTTAGCTCATAACTGTGAATAGTCAAACCTCAAGACCCAACATGGGAGTGGGAGATAATGTTATGCATGATTTTGGACCGAATAGTATAATTGACATAGTATAAGTATAGAAGCAACAAGGTTGAGAAAATAATCAGGTTTGTGCCATAGATAGCACCCTAGGCCCAAGGGAGAGGGTTAGTTTGTGTTAAATCCCAAATTAATGTGCTTGGCCAAGACTAACCTAGCAAAATGTCTAATGGAACATATCTCATGCATGCCCCAACCCAAAGCATCATCCTAGAATTGAAATGAGCCTAGAGGAAGATGCTTGACCTCACCTGAGGCCGAGGCCAGTCCTAGTCAAACGTGAAACCTAACACACCCCTCAGCCTTGTAAGTTGTATGATTGTCTTGAAACAACTCTAAAACTCAATGGGAACAACCTAGGTTAATCACATCAATAAATGCATCATTATAGCTCATATGTGGTAATTTGAATCTACTCTTGAACTCACTAGTTTCCACATTCTTTCACTCTCTGATTTAAGTATCAGAGTGTGTGTAACAGCACTACATCGATATGCAAGTTTTCTCTACTACAGATCACATTCTTTCTTGTTTCGAACAAATACACTACTAATGTCATGTAAGGTCAAGTGCATTTTTCCTATCTAAATTTTGGCATTAATAATTTTATTTATAGTACTTTAGTGAACTAGAACACTAAGTATTTCTTAGGATGATACTCTCTTCACATTAATCACTATATTGAAATTGACAACATACATTTGCAGTTTGCATATTAAAAAATCACGAACAATTACTCATGGAGTAGAAAACAACTTACTCACGAGAAGGTGTGTGGCTGGAAGTTTAAGTAGGTAGAGGAAGTTTGTGGCTGGAATTTTTTTTGAACACTAATATGGAATTAAAGTAATAACAAAATATGGGAGATCTTTTGATATAATTGCAAAATTTAGGAGGTAGTATATTAATACTAAGAAAAATTACAAAATTTAGTTTATAAGATTTATCATTTTAAGCTTGAATTTTCAAATTCAATAATTTTATCCCTCATGTTTGTTTGCATGTAGTAGCATTTCTGGTCTTCATGTTAGTTTTTCTTTTTTCTTTTTTTTTTTTTTTAATTACTAACGGAAAGCTGATGTGGCAATATTTTTTTAAAATCTTTAAAATATTATTTATTCTTTTTTCGGTCTTCTTCTTTTTTTCTTCTTCTCCCACCACCAGCCACCATCCACCAGTCACCATCCTCCACCATTGTATGTCGTTTGTTTTGGCATCACAAAAGACCGTTTTCTAGGAGCCCTTCGCATAGGTCTCAATTGATGTATTATTTATCCATGTTTACTTTTTTATGCAAATATGTTTACTTTTTTATGCAAATATGTGTGTCTCTTTAATTATATATATTTTTTTTGGGGAGTAAGTTTTGCTACATTTTTGTTAATTCATTTCTGATTTAAAGGCTACACGTAGATGTAGCAACTATAAAAAATTATATATGTCGATCGAGTAGGTGATTTTAGATTAACTACTAGGATTTTGATTTTAGATCGTTTTATTCTCTTTCAAACAATAGGTTGTTCCACCACTTTTGCTTGTACTAGTATCCCATAAATTATTTTATTCCTTGCAATATTCGACAAATCCAAAATTTTCAACCCTTGTTTCTAAATGGGGTGCTTGGATAACCACATCTTATCATTTTGGGATCGAGAGACCAAATATAAACTAAACTTCTATTTGGCCTTTCTTTGCCTTATGTGCTAACACAACAGAAGTATGAGTCCAAAAGGAAATTAATCATTTCAACTTTGGTTTTATAATTATTTTGTTTTTATTTTATTTTTTTAATTTTAGCTTGTAGACGTTACATCTACATGGTTCTTTGGTTTTTCTATCCACACATTGAAAACATTTTTTAAAACCTTGTTTTAAAAAAATTGGCTAGGTTTCTATGTATTTTGAATAAAAGGGTGTTTGGTTTTTTTTAGATCAACAATTGCAAAATGATGACTTGAATCAATGATCTTTTGGAATGGTTATTGACATTATCTACTAATTAGTTTTTCTCATTATAGTAACAAAAAAAAGTTACCATAAAAGTTATGAGGAAATAGCTAGCCATAATTTTGAAAAATGAAATAATTTTCTAATATCCATCATACTTTAATATTCTATCGTTAGATTTTAAAATTCTTAAATTAGATAGACCAAAAAAAAAACTTTTATCAAAAAAAAGAAAAAAAATGCATCCATTAACTAGAATTATAATGAATTATAACTAGCCAAAGTGAGCACAATTCAAATGGCATAAAATGTGTATATCCTCAACCAAAGAATACAAGGTTCAAATCTCTCACCTCATATTGAACTCACAAAAGAAGAAATAAAACTAAAAATAAAAGTACTAAGACTAAAAATTTATTTAAATTTCAAACCCATGTATCCTCTTGATTCAAATTTTAAAATAAACTAAATAAAATATAAAATAAATTTCACCAAAGTAACCATGGTTTAGTCGCCATAAAGCATGTCCCTCCCTTAGAAGATCTAAGGTTAGAATTCCCCATGTCCAATCCTATATTAAACTAATAAAAAAGATGGGATAAATTTCTTGATTATATGAAGATTGAGAACTATTAATTTCAAGGAAGATGTAGATTTATTAAGTCTAATCATTATTTTATTTTTTAATTTTTAGTAATTGAAAATTAAATTTAAAACGCAACTTCCCTCTGTAGATTTTTTTTTCTTTGTTAATAACATTTTAAGGATGTTTCAAGTTACATTTTGAAAATTAAAAAGAAAATAAAAGTAACCTTTTAAAAAAGAAAATGAATTTATCTATGGATATAAATGTTTCTAGAGAGAGGGAATGGATAAATTCTAATGGAGTGATTGATTTCAATAGCCTAAAGTGAAGAGGAAAGTATATATATATATATCATATGATGTGAAGGTTGAATCAAAGACAATAAATTAGGCCACATATCCTACCAAAAGCTTGCCTTTTCAAAGTATTAGTCCTTTAATTTATTTTTAATATATTAATAATGTAAAAAGAGGAGGCAGTTTACGTGTTTTACATATCAAGAATTAATAAAATAATATCATTGTATGAAAATGAAAATATCAAATGATTTAGTGTGACGAAAAGCTTTATAAATTTTTACATTTAACAACACAATACATAGTCATTTTTTAACAGTGGATATTAAATGAATGTCAAGTGTGTAATTTAAAGTTCTTATGTTGCACTCTTTATAAAATTATTTTTTAAAAAAGATGATATACAAGAATTATCTAAATCAGTTAACTAATTCATAAACCATAAACACAACTTAAGAATATATTACTAACAATTGACTAATTACACTAGTTGTAGTGTGAGTTGTTTTGACATAGAATCCAAACACTTTAAACCTAATGGACTAGCCATTTGGTAGGTGAGGTTGAATGTTAAGAATAAGATTGAAGAAGAACTTGATCTTATGTTTGGTATTTAAAATAGGATAATTTAGAAAATAAGTAATTCTAATTTTTTTTTAAAAAAAAAAATGTCAAAGATGGGAAGGAAAAGGACAAAAGTATTGTGATTGAGCCTCAAAGCCATAGAATCTCAAATAATGATAATGTTTAAAAACAGTTGAAATGAAAACCAAGAGCACCATGTATGGAATATATAAATGCACATTGATTCCAAAACCAATGGCCTTAATGCAAGTAAGCATGATAATCTCTTTGGAAACCTTTTTGTGCTAAGTGGAAATAAAGAAGAAAAAAGCTGCTTTATGAATAATTTGGGTCACCAAAATTTTAAAAATAGTTTCTTATACTTGAAAGTGCTCTAACGATGTCATCCATGACATCATCATGTCTTACTCTTCTGGAATGGTGTTGATGCACAATTGGT
Source organism: Citrullus colocynthis (assembly GCA_031780015.1). Lineage (NCBI taxonomy): Eukaryota > Viridiplantae > Streptophyta > Magnoliopsida > Cucurbitales > Cucurbitaceae > Citrullus > Citrullus colocynthis. Next base: position 84,480 of record QLSR01000004.1, on the reverse strand, counting down.
GGTTTTGGCTCTCATATGCTATTTAACCTTTTCCATTATTTATCCCATTACTTTTTTTTTAATCCATAAAGTTGGACAGTAAAGAGAGAACAGAGAATCATTTACTACTAAACATTGCAAATTAAAAACAAAGAGAAAATTTTGAATGCTATTTGTAAACAATTTAGTTTAAGTTATCACAGTTATTTAGGTTTGAATTTTTTTTTTTTTTTTTTAAGATAAAGAATAGTAAACACGATAGAAAAAAAAAAAAACATGGTGAGTGAAAAATAGTTAATACGTAGCAAATAGTAAATGTTGTAGTAATTAAAAAGAGTTCTAAAATAGTATTTGCTATACTTAATTATAGATTGTTAATAGTTGTTAACACCGCTATTATACTTGGTGCCCAAAATAAAGAGAGTATGTTATAATAATCCAATCCACCAACTTTATGTTGGTGCCCCAAACACCCCCTTAAGCCTCATTTAGTAACCATTTTGTTTGTTTTTTTAATTTTTAAAAATTAAGCTTATAAGCACTACTTATCTCTAAACTTCTTGTTTTGTTATCTACTTTCTATCAATGTTTTCAAAAACTAAACAATATTTTGAAAACTAAAAAAGTAGTTTGTAAAAACTTATTTTTGTTTTTCGAAATTTGGCTAAGGGTTCAACTATTTTAGTTAAGAAAGATGCAAATAATTGTAAGAAATTGAAATAAAATAAGTTTAATTTTCAAAAACTAAAATAAAAAATTCAATGGTTATTAAATTGGGCCTTAGTTTTTTTTTTTGGGGTTTTGGAAAATTATGCTTATTTTCTCATAATTTGTTGCTCATGGCTATCAAATTTCCTATGTAAACAAAGTTCTTAGCCAATTTCTAAAAACAGAAACATATTTTGTAAAACATTTTTTTAGTTTTCAAATTTTAGTTTTGATTTAAAAGATACTTCTAAAATGTAGACAACAAAACATAGAAAACAATAAATAAAAATGGTGTTTATAGTTTATGATAAACACGCTTCTAATTTCTTAGTAGGTTTCCATGATGGTTTGTTACTATTGTTAAGATTATCAAGTCAAAAACCTAATTAAAAAAAGAAAAAATTGGTTATAAAAGAATGCCTTAATTTTTATTCTTTCAGCATTTAAAATTAGATGTCATGANGGGCTAGCTAAAAAAAAAAAAAAAAAAAAAAAAAAAAAAAAACACGATGATTTATCACTCAAACCATAAAAGTTAAAACCAGTTCGGTGATAACCACCTACATTTGAGGCATAGTGTGTCTAGAAAAGATAATTCATCAATATTAAAAAGTCAAGAATGTAGGATCGTTGACAACATTAGAGAGGGGTTACTAAGGTTGTCCACCAATTTTAATTTTATAAAATCCTAATTGTTCTAAATGTGACCATTAAACTTGAATCTCAAATTAGTAAGGTAACATTAGCCAATTAATCTAAGTTGATGGAAAAAAAAAAAGCACAATTATGAAAAAGAAACAACAAATCTATCCTAATATGCAATAGTAAATTTTTGAAAAGAAACTAAGTGCAAAAATTAAAATAGTTAAGGAAAAGAAGACATCAAAGATTTATAGTAGTTCGGCAATTTTTCTATGTCCACTTTCCAAGGCTTCTTGGTATTTCATTAAGAAGAGTTCTTTTGCAGGTGAGAACAAAACCTACACGACTATTTTTTTCTTTTTTTCTTTTTACCTAGGCTAATAGAGAAACTTGTATCCTTCTCACTGGTTCAGGATCTAACCAATTTCTTTTTCTCACAACCCAAGGTGTACCCACACCTTGATATAAAACCCAAATGCACAACTAAAATAAAAATGTCACCTCTGAATAGGTGAAATACACACGTTTAGCTTTGTAACAATCCAACAGTTTTCTATCAACTTATTATACTTGCAAAAATTAAAGAGAATGAGAGAGAAAATGAACTTTTTGACACTCAAGGGATGAACAAAGAGGAAGAATTTAGGGTTGATTGATTTGAAATTTTAGAACTTATTATCAACCTTTGGATTTAAGGTAAAAGTAATGGATGGTTGAGATTAAATGGGGAGAGAGAATGGAGATAATATAATTTAGGAAGGAAAAAGATTGAGAATAAAGTTTTTCCCATCTTTTCCCACCTTTTTTTTTCTCTCTCTATTTTTTTTTTCTCTCTTCAACAATCCACTATGTGTCAACTTACGATTGGTCTATGCTTGCTATGTCACTGCCACATCATCGACCTTGCCATGTCATTATCACATCATTAACCCATCAAATTTTACTTTCAATTTCTTTTTTTTTTCCCATATTTTTTACATTCGAACTCTGATTCGAACAATTTAATTGCCAAAATTATCCTTCCAATCTCTACATGAAAACACTCTGAAACACTAAAAAAATCATTAGTACAACAACTTAAATTTGTTAGCATCAAAGTACTTGGTTTGATTGAAGCCCTAAAGCTAACAATAAAACAATGGAATTTATAGTGACATACGTAGAGCTTAACTCACTGATCACCTAGGCTCTCCCTAGATGTGAGACTCCCTCTCAATAGAATTTAGGCTCCCTCTAAGTATGATAATATTAGTATAGAATACTTTAGCTCCCTTCAGAGTACGAGAGTCCGTCCCTTTTGATGTTATCTTTTCTTCTACTTGTGAACAACCTTCCCTAATATAACTTAGGCTCACCTTAAGTTGGAGAACTCCTTCTCATGTAATGAAGTTTTAGGCTCTCTCTAAGACAGAGAATCTCTTCTCAAGAGTAAAGTCTTAGGCTCCCCTTAAGACCGTGAAAAACCTCTTGCACTGAAAGCTTAGGCTCTCTCTAAGACAGAGAATCTCTTCTCAAGAGTAAAGTCTTAGGCTCCCCTTAAGACCGTGAAAAACCTCTTGCACTGAAAGCTTCAACAACGATTTTGCACAATGGATTATAGATCAAAGACAGTACACAGTTGAAGTTGCAAAGTTCAACCACATAGAAACAAAAACAACAAAAAAATAAAGTAGAAGCGGCAACCCTAACAAAGCAAAATAGTTGCAAATAAATAAGCACGTCCGAAGAGGGATGCTAGGGACAATGAACCTTCAAATATTTTTTCACAATGGTATATGATATTGTCCACTTTAGGCATAACCCTCATGGCTTTGCTCCCTTATTTTATTTAAGAGATGTGGGGCACTTTGATCACATTCCAAGACAACGGACATCCACATCATATCCCCATAATGGTATGATCTTGTCCACTTTGGGCATAAACCCTCATGGATTTGCTTTTAGTACCACCCAAAAGGTGCTACACCAATAGAGATAATTATCCTCACTTATAAACTCATGGCCATCCCCTTATTTAACCAATGTGGGATTTTGATCACATTCTCGCCCAACAACGGAAAACATCCCCAAACGAATTCTGTAGACCATAAATAAAGGAAAGAATCCAAAAAAACGACTCTGCATAAATTTTCAAGTGAGGAAAAAATAAACTGCAGCCATGACATTTTTTGTGATATCTTCTGTGATAGCACCAATACATCCACGAAACCATTAACCTTAAACAAATATAAAATCAATAACAAAACTCTAACACCATATACTCTTCTTTGTTACTAAAACTATTTCTGAACAATGTACTCAAAATAACACAGTATCAGAATGTTCACATAATCTAGGATTTTGCTAGAGTTATAATATTCCCAAACGAGTAGTCACCACCTACTTGACCCATCACCACTCATTGTCCTATCTGTCGTCATTGTTCAATCGCCTAAGGACCCTTGCATATGATTGCTTGTTCATGATTCTCTTATATCTAGGTTCGCCACTCCTTTACACACCACATCTGCCTTTCCATCCAAGATTCGCTACTCACTTGTGAAGTTTTGTATCTGTCAATTCAACCTAAGTTTAAACCTATAAATCTATCAGATAGAGATGTCCATTTAACCCATGGATTGAGGTCGAGGCCCTACAGGGACTTGCCAAGAATGAGGTGGTGAATCCTCAATTAGACAAGAAATAGTAGGAACGAAAGAATTTTCTCCCTGTGGGCTAAATAAGGATGGGGACGAAGATTAATATTCCCGGTATGGATTGATTAAGTAATTAATTAGTTTATTTTGTGTGTGTATATATATAATAATTCAAAAATTATATTAAATATATGTCATATTAAGTTGAGATTACAATATATTGTCGTAATATTTAAATTTTAACTTTTAGAAATTATGAAAATCGAACATTTTAATTATATCCTCGACACATATGAAAGATTGTTGTTTTTAGTATACAAATCTATAATTTTTTATCTTAATAAAATTGTATTGGAAGTGAAATTTTGAAATTTTTTATTTGGTTGAGAATATATTTTTAAAAGTTGTTAGAAATTGAATAAAATAAAAAAAATAAAAAACGAATGAGAAAATTTCTCTGCAAGGACCTCGATCTTCCTCAAACTCTATGTCTCGATTCCCACAAAATTAAATGATGAATTTCACAAGGATGAAAATTGAAATATGGCGAGGATCCCATCCTTGCCTCGTGATAACTTGTAGAAATACAAATTATTATAGTTCTTTATTTAGAATAATTAGGAAAATTTAGTGGAAAATGCATTAACTTGAAATTAAAATCATGTAAATGGATAAAGTTTGAGATCAAATGTTTATAAACTCTATATCTTGAAAATTATAAAATTTAACATCTTTGAACACAAGGTTTTTATAGAAAGGAGCTAAAATTAACAAAGGAATCAAAATTGCAGCCACTGGACACATTAGAAGATCAGATTAACTTAATCTTGCACACAAAAGAGAACCATGTGTTGAAAAGAAACATGAAAAGAAGAAAATGACTAATGCATAGGCAGTGGCTGTCTAGTCCAAGTACAAGTGGGTAGTTGATTTGAGACAATCAAAACAGAAGCAATGAATATGTGACTAGAAGAAGTCAGCACAGCAGTGCATGAAATTAAATGCAAGGTGTCAAATCATCATTAGAAAGAAGTTGAGAACCTTCCTCTTGGCACCTATAAATAGCCTAACGATCTTCATTTCAAGTGGTTAGGCCTTTTTTCGAGAAATTGGTTGAAGCTCTACCCAATTCTCTCCACCACAAGCACTATTGAAGTGGTCATCCACAAAGCCAAAGGAAGCAAGAGATTGTGACCGATGACTAAGCATTTCTAACTTTTCATACTTTTTACTACTTTCGCATTTGAGTTTGTATTAAGATATTGATTTTGTGACGTTTATATCTTCAATATAAACCCTATTCTCCATCACTTCTCATCTATCCATATTTCATTCACTTTCCATTATGAGCTGCTAAATTTTTAATGGGTTGAGAAGAATAAATTAATATTCACACAAGTTTTTCATGAGTTGAAGTTCATCTTGTTTAATGTGTGTTTAATCGATTGTTTGAATTCATATAATTAATGCATTTAAGTAGAAATAGCTCACTATCCGAGAGAGTATGTGACTGTGGAACTCATTAAACAAGTAAAGAAGTGACTTTATAGATAAAGTTGACCTTTTGTTAAATTCAACTTGACCATATGTCTTAGAGATAAGGTTTATATGGCTTACAACACCAAGAGGTGAACATTTCATTTTAACAAGTTGGAAACATGAACAAATAATTATGTTTAACTTCAGTGAATGTTAGTAAACCTTCTCAACCCTACTTCCTTATTAATTTTTCCTTCATTTCCACGCGTATTGCTTTCATCAGTGCTGAATTACACCCATCAAAGCATATCATTCCACTTCTATATTCAACGCATCCCTCACACACACATTCCTTCCTTCCACTTCCATCCCCTTTTATTCATCTTTCTACTTATCATTCAATTCGATTAATTTTTCCTTTGTAAAAATCACTTTGACCAGTTCTTATTAATTCAAAAGTCCCTGAGTTTGACCCTAATATTTGCTAGGACACTCAATTTAAACTTATACTTGGGTTTAATGGGAAGAAATTTATGTGCATGCAATTAAGATAATTCAACTTGTTAATTCAACACGTGCACACCAATTTATAATGCATTCACATTTACACAACACGCCCTATGCACAACTTTAGTACCAACCAAAAACCTAACCTTACTGTTAAACCTTGTCGATCTGCCGCTGCTATCCCATAATAATCATACAAATCCACATCTAATATGCTCTTATCACTCGACCATAAAATCTATACCTGTCACCGTCCATTCGATCGTGCAGATTCATCATTCCCAATCAGCTATTGCTTCAAATCTCACTACAACAAATTCCACCTTCCATGACTCTTGTACAGTAGCAGAAATAGAGGAGAAAGAGAAAAAACAGTCATTAAAGCCAAAATCACGCGTTTCTGGCGGGAAAAAATGGAGTTTTTCGGATTTGTCGGCATTGATGACTGTTTTTTTGTGTCATTAATTGATGACTAAAAAACCAGTCATTAAATGTAAGAAAACGAAAAAGGCGCGATTTTGGCGGGAAAAGACGTGAATTTTCGAATTTTTTCGACTATATTGACATTTTTTTGTGTCACCAAATTATGACTATAATAAACAGTCATTAAAAAGTGACATTTTTAACAGTCATTGATATTTTTTACTATTTCAATTTTTTACGAACTTTTTGTGTCATCAATCTATGACTTGTATTAATTATCATTAAAAAGCATTAAAATAGAAAAAAACTAGTTATAGCGTTAGATAATTTAAGGGCATGTTTGGATTGACTAGAGAAAAAAAGTGTTTTTTAAAAAATTTGTTGGAAATGACTCACATCATCTTTGTCCCACATTGGAAAATTAAGGAATAGTGAGAGTGCACTCTTGGACCATGGCAAAAATAGAGAAGAAAGACAAAAATAGTCGTTAAAGTCGAAATCACGCGTTTTTAGCTAGAAAAAATGGAGTTTTTTGTTTTTTTCGAAATTCAAGACTATGATTTGTTTAATAATAATTTTATATTAACAATGATTTGATTATCTTCTAATTTTAGAAATCTAATATAAATCGGGGAAAGAAAAGGATAAAAAATAGTCATTAAAGTCAAAATGAAAATAATTGAAAGCGACAATTCTTGACCTTTAAACAATGGCGAAAGTAGGGAAAAAAGAAAAAAGAAGTCATTAAAGCCAAAATCATGCATTTTTTTAAAGAAAAAATTGTGTTTTGCAGATTTTTTGAAATTCATGATAGTTTTTTCATATCATTAATTTATGACTAAAAATAACAGTCATTAAATGTAAGAAAGCAAAAAAGGGCGATTGGAAAAGACGTGAAATTTCGAATTTTTAACAATCTAGTCCCTGGTAATGATTTAGTCCTTGCACTTTCATATTTGCAACAATCTAGTCCCTGAACTTTAGTCTAATTATTCAGTCCTTGTACTTTAAAATTTATAACAACTTGTTCGTAACGTAAGAAAAACTCATCAAAATTAGATGGAATCATTTAACTATTTTATGATGTAGACTTTCTATTTTATAAAAATATTGAGTCTCTAATTAGTTAATCGATTTATTTATGCAAGAAATCTCATTAAATCTCAACTCTTATTTCTATGATAGAGACTAAATCGTTACAACTTTTAAATTACAATGACTAAATTGTTACATAATAAAGTTCAAGGATTAAATTGTTAGAAATTGAAAATATAGGGACTAAACCGTTATAAACAAAAGTCCAGGGACTAAATTGTTACTTCTATGAAAATTTATGGACTAAAAGTGATTTTTTTAATCTTAATTATAAATTAGAAAAATATTAATAGTGCTTAATAAATTTTTAATCTTATTCATTCTCTAAAAATCGAGAAACAAAGCTAAACCTTCAACGTCCGTCGTTGATCTCTGCAACGCCGCCTTCATGGGAGTTATTTCGAGCTTTAAGGGTAAAAATTTAATTTTTGGTATTTAAGATAATCCAATCTAAATTAAGTATTTAAGATTTTGAAATTGGATTTATTAATAAATTGAAAGAGATTTAGGAATTAGAAATCCAATTTAGGAAAAATTGGAAAGATTGCTGTGTATTTAATAAAAGTTTATTGTGTATTTGGGAGGAGTAATTTTATTTTAGGAGGTTTATGGAGGAAAAAGAAAAAAAAAATGAATAATTATATTTGATAAGGAAGTAGGGTTTTTTTATTTATATATAATAATAATTATTTAAAGAAGGAAAACCAAGAGTTTATTTGTTCTCTTCTTCTTCTTCATCGTGTAGCAGCCGCAGCCCAGTCGCTGACGCTCCCTTCGCTGGTCGTCCACCGCCGAACAGTAGACGCACGCCCTATTCAAAAAGCTGCCGCCAACCGCACTGTTGGGTTCGCTCGCCGCCTCACCGTCAGGTCGCTTCAGTCCTTCTACCTCCTCGCCGCTAAGTCGCTTCAGTCCGTCGCTGACTGACGTTTTCGCCGCCGCCGCTGTTGAGTGAGCTTTGGTGTTTGGGAGTTTTTTTTTTTTTTCTTTTTTGGGTGTTGGTGTTGGGTTCTTACACAGTCCCTTGTGTTTGTTATCATGCGTTGATTCATGATCATTTTTGGTTTGTCTCTTGTCATTGATGTTGCTTGTTGTGGCTATAGGTAAGAGTTTTGGGTGGAACTTTTGTATTTCCTTTGTTAGGTTCTTTTTCCCACTAAATTTTGGTTCACAGCTTGTTTACCTATGATGTTGTGGTGTAGATTTGAAGTTTTTAGTAGATTACAGATATTGTTTAGCAAGATTGAAGTCATTTGTTAACGTTTCGAATTGTCACTACTGAGGTGTAGATTTGTAAAAATTTTACTATTTACTATTCAAATTGGTGGGACAGATATAGTTTGTGACATTGGAATAGTTCATATGGAATTTATTGCTTTAGGAGTTAATAGTGTTCTCACTCTCTAAATATAGTTTCAAACTAAGTTTTGACTTTAAGAGCATGTTTTTATTGCTTTAGGAGTCTTCCAAATAACTACGGAGCACTTTGGAACGTTAGGTAAGTATTATTCTAGTCAAAATATTTATCTTCTTGTAGATAACAAGATTCTAGGCCATTCATGTGGTGAAGAGATAGATGAGACTATGAGTAAATGGTTTGCTTTATCATTGGAAGCTACTAATAATGTTTTATACATTTTTGCGTGGTTGTTATTGATAATTCTTTATATACTTTGGATATGATGTTGATATGGTGAAAGATGGATGAGACTGACATTTTTTGGCTGTCAACGAAGGTCAAAATTGTAGTAGTGTCGAACATTTTAGATTTTGGGGTAATTTTTTTTTTCTTTCTATGACTAACGAAATTTCACTCATAGGTGCAGAAGATACAACTTCTCTTATTTGAGGTCCGAAATCGTCTCACCCTCGACGCTCTACTCTCATCGCCGCTCGCCTCACCCACGCCATCACCAAGGTATCAAGTTATTCCTTCTTTTTCTTACGTTAAATCTGAAGGTGGTATAAATAAAGTAGGCTTGCTGGAGTGATTGTTTTTAAATAGGAATTTGTTAGAGCAGTATGTTGCTAGGGGAGAATTCTTCTATTAGTGTTATAGCAGTTGGAAAAAACTAGATTCATAAAGAAGGGTAGGAAATTGGAGACGTAAAGCATAAGAAAAATCCACATGAGATGGAAGCAAAACCAAGTCACAATAAAGAAAAACCACACAGCAGAAACTTATGTACTGTTAAGGGAAAATATTGCAAAATGGTGAAAACGCCACAAAACACCAAAGAAGAGCAAAAGCTGTTGAGAACTTAGGTTGGGATGGTTATGTGAAGCCAGAATCAAAAGAGGGTTTATTGTGAAGAAGGGAGTGGAGGTATAGATACGAATTGTGCATGTACCCAATTCTCATTTCTTTTTAATCGGTTGTGCATATCGAAAGCATGCTACCTAGCTAAGTAAACTTGTGTCTTTTGTGGAATAGTATGTATGTCCATTTGTATGCACTCTGTAAGACGAGTTGAGGTTGGAACTGTCACTTCGGCACTTTTTGTCTTTGTTTTGAGCTGAGAAGCCATGCTTAGGTGTCCTTTTAGAAACTTTGAGATACGAACTGTGCATGTACCCAATTCTCATTTCTTTTTAATCGGTTGTGCATATTGAACGCATGCTACCTAGCTAAGTAAACTTGTGTCTTTTGTGGAATAGTATGTATGTCGATTTGTATGCACTTTGTAAGACGAGCTGAGGTTGGAACTGTCACTTTGGCACTTTTTGTCTTTGTTTTGAGCTAAGAAGCCATGCTTAGGTGTCCTTTTAGAAACTTTGAGATACGAACTGTGCATGTACCCAATTCTCATTTCTTTTTAATCGGTTCTGCATATCGAAAGCATGCTACCTAGCTAAGTAAACTTGTGTTATTTGTGGAATAGTATGTATGTCGATTTGTATGCACTTTGTAAGACGAGCTGAGGTTGGAACTGTCAATTCGACACTTTTTGTCTTTGTTTTGTGGATGGAGTACTTATATTTTGTTACTCAATATAGAATTGAATGCATTTGCGAAATACCTTTTGTGGAGTTGAAGCATGAATTAAACTGGTATGGGTATGATCGTTAAATGTCGTCGTTTTTTTGGAGGTATTGTAGAATTCTTGTGTGTTTGATCTGTTATATAACTCCATCACTAGTTTTATATTAACATTTATATTTTTTGTTTGGAAAAGGTTGGCATGACACATGATATTGTCTATGGTTGGGTAACATCACATGATATTGCCATTGAATCAGAGAAAAAACTTTCAAAATGATTGTTAGCAAAAAGGTAAAATGGGGGTGATGGAAATGTCGTAATTGTTGGATTTGTATTATGTTGATCTTGTTATTAAACTTTATAATTTTAGTTGACTCTTACTCTTCTATATTTATCTTATTTGTAGTTCGTATTTCAATATTTTGAGAACAATGTTATGTGGAAGAAGCAGGTCGGAGGAAGAAGTTTTGAAGTTGCAGTCTTTTTTGGTGCTTAAGAGGTATATATCACATAACCTACAATTATTTGTTTATTTCAATTGGTTTATATTGTCAAGACCTCAGTTCAAATATTGGCTCACATTAATAGATTTAGGTAGGCTTAATTTCTAGTTATTAGAATTCTTTCGAAATAGTTATTGGCATCGATTGACACTGGATTTGTCTATGTTGTGAAAAATTCCCTAATAGTTATTACAATTGGTTCAAAATAGTTATTGGCATTGATTGACATTGTAGATCTACAGCAAATTCGCTTGCCCCACAAAATTTTATTTTGCTCCAGAACCAACGAAATTTGTTTTTAATTTTTGGTTTGGTCCATAGGATTTACTCCATTGTTTCTAGCTTGCTCCCCCAATCTGCTCTTTTACAAATACTAGACCAACTCAATTTAAACAACTTAGTTCAGGTTAGTTCAAAGTGGTTTGGTTTAAATGTTTCTTTCTGTCTTCCTCAACTCCTGTCCTTTCACTTCCCCCCGTTCATTTTGTTGTGGAACTTGTATGTTATCTCTTATTAGTTATGTTCTCACATCCACCTTACTCCTTACAATATCTACCATGTCCCTAATCTCAAATTTGTAGGATTAGTATGACAACCCTAGAGGGAGTGAATAGGGTTTATTCAAACTAATTAAATTTTTTTCCTAATGTGGACCCAATTAGACAAATCAATACATATTTTGCTAATAAGTAATTTTACAAGAATTTCATACAAATAAATTCAACCCAAAGTAATCAAGAAAATAATAATATTCCTTTAAAGCACCATCTTTGATTCTAATAACAAGATTAGCAATGGATTAAGAAATTTAAGAACGGTCAATCAAGACAAACGAATATGCGCAATTAATTTTAATGCAATAAAATATAGGGTTGCTTTCAAATATACCAAAATATCAAGTCTATCACCGATAAATGTCTACCAGTGTCTATCACTATCTACAATAAAATGCATTTTGTTATATTTGTTAATATTTTCAGCAATTTTGTCATTTTAGAAAAAAATACCCTAAAATATAATGATAAATTATTACAAAATTTAATTAGGAGAGGTATAGAGAAATTGATACCGTGAATTTTGTAGTGGTTTGGCGCAACCAGCATGCTCCACTCCCCAAACTCCTCTTAAGTATATGAGTAGAAATTCCACCAACTCTTTCCATAGATTAGAACCCAGTTGCTATATCATTCTTTTTGCGGAGTTCAAGAGCAAACTAAATCATTTCGACGGATTAGGATCAAAATTAACGCTTACAAAAGTTTGGAAAACTTAAAGAACACACTTGTCAAAATCTGTAAAATAGTGGAATTAGACATTTTCAAACTCATAACAAATCAATCCTCACCATACAATAAATTTCACTCAAGAATTAGATGAAAAAGAAGAAAATTGAGTCTTGGAGAGAGCAACCATAGAAACATTGTGTTTCATGAATGATTGAAAGTTATGAAAAATGGTCAGTGTTTCTTTTAGGAGAAGATGGGTTTAAAAATAGAGGAAAGTTGTTGAAAACCAAATTTAATTTAGACTATTAGATTTTTGTAAAATTCAAATCAAAAGTAGAGATTTAAAAGTAGTAATAGTAATAATTAAAAAATATATATATCTCACCAACGGTAACCAGCTGCACTTAAGGCATTTATCTATATATATAATTGTTTATAAAACTAATTTCTTTTTAAAACAAATGTAAAGCTCACAATTGTCGCAACACCCTTTAATTAGTCTAAATTGATGAATAAATTCTCCACGTCATTACTTTAGGTATTGTTTTCGTCAAAAAAAAATTGGCTATATCTTCTTTATTTGAACTTCAATTTTGGTGATTCAAATTGCATTGAAATCGCGTTTTTCAAGATCTACACAACAAATACTTTTAAATACTAAAATTGTTAGTAAATTAGTTCAGATTTGTTATCAATAAAATATTAATTAATTTGAGATTAAAGATAAAAAAAAAAAAGAAAGAAACTAACAATTTCTCCCTTTTTATGATGACAAACAACTCGAGCAAAATAAAATAATTCCAAGTGATGTATGATAATATGAACTTAAATCACAATAAATTCAATAGCAACGAAGATATTCTATGCTTTCATTTTTCTTATTGCCTCTCCCCCTTTTGGAATCAATCAAAAAATAGTAATTAAGAAACATATTACATACAGACATAAATGTTTCCCCTAAAAAATGAACCCACATAATTTTTTTTTCTATCAACTTGCTTTAAGAAAAACAACATTGTAAATTTGAGAGACATCGCTAGAAAACAACCAAGCTCAAGGTAATTATTCCAAGCGAAAATCACAAATTTCTCCCCCTTTTGAAATCAATTGACTGCTCTCCTTTAATAAGGGACAAAAAGACATTTAATGCAATTCAATTTGAAAGTAGAAATATCAAACAAATTTACTCGAAAGACTACTCTCCCTAAAAGGAAAAACAATAATGTGCATAAGAGGGGTATACATCAGTAAAGCAATATGGAGAATCAATATCATTTAAACATGAGATTTATATATGAATTAAGTGAATAGCTCCCTCTAAAAATATGCATTCTCCTTCTTAAAAAAATGTCAATAAATACCAAGGTTATAAAATCACATTCAGGTAAATTAAAGCAATTGAGATACTGAATATCAAAATATCAAATATTAGAAAGTAAACACCAAGTGTTTAAAAACCAATATTAATATCAAATAATAGCAAAACAACATTAGCGAATCAATATAAGCATGGTAATAACATAAGTAATAATTAGATCAATTTTGCGCAAAAACTTTAAGGGATTCAAGAATATAAATAAATTTCATAAATACTCCCCCATGGAAAGGACTTAACAACTTTTCCATGCAACTAGAGGTGGTCAAACCATTTGAAACTAAACCACTTTACAAAACGAAACTAAACCAAATCAAAAAGTCGACAAAACTAACATTTGTGGTTTGGTTTGGTTTAATTCCAAAAATCAAACCAAACCATTTTAAGTTATATATATAACTTAAAAATTTATGAATAAAGTCGCCATATCATCATTTCAGGTATTTTTTTTTTCAGTGGCTATATCTTCTTCGTTTGAACACCAATTTGAGTGATTCAGATTGCATTGGAATTATTGTTTCAAACTTTATGCAGTAGGTACTTTAAAATACTCAAATTATTAGTAAATTAATTCAAGTTTTTCTATCATTGAAACAATAATTAATTAATTTATTTGAGATTAAGGGTCAAAAGGTCAACAAATTTTAATCTTACCTCTGTTGGCTAACTATGTGACATTGGCTTAAATGATTGTTCTCTCCTAATGGTTATCAGACTTAAAATCTACATAGAAGACAGATAATCGATACAGATCATAAATTTGGAAAGATTGTTTGGGCTCGCATCTTTTTAGCTCCCAACTTCTCAACCCATCTCTGCACTCGTGACCACTACTACGTATCATCGACATATTCATCTTTATGTCTTCTCTGGTCAACTTCGCAAGTTAGCTTTTGTTGAAAATTTAAATAATGGCTCAAAATTTGCTTCCTTTGACTATTTAGATTGTAAGCATGTGAAATAACTTGCTTTGTCCTTTCCTAATTCATAATCTTCCCACGACACACTTTTTTACTTAATTCATTATGATATTTTGGATCCTTCAACCCATACACTTCCTCTTCCTCTATTATATTCTGCAAGTTTGCATCCTTTGACCTTTCATCCTCTTTCTTTTATTTCCTCTTCCTTTTTTTGTCTCTCAATCTCTCGATCTCGACCTATTGTCCTCGCCTCCCTCCATCCTTTAATGTTCGACCTTTGTCTCTCCTCTTTAGGCTTCACTTTGTCTCCCACTCTCAATCTCTCTTGTGATCTCTCATTGAAATGCACCTTAAATGTGTGTTATTTGCTTTTATTCAGGATAGTTTTTAATGAGATTTGATAAGATTTGATATGGTTTGCTAGTGATTTTAAGGTTGTGTTCAGGATCAAGATTTAATGTACAAATGAGCAGGACTTAAAAATGCAAAGGAGGTCAAAATTGCGCAAAGGACCAAAAGAAGGGAAGAAAAGAGGAGAAAAAGAACAAAAGGCCAAAAGCAGGGCAGCTCTACCCCTAGCGCAAAAACCTAAAGCCATCTTTTGGGGAGCATCGTGAAGAACTCTGATGAGCACCATGAAACCTCATTCCCTAAAAGAAATTCTCGAAAATCCACCACTTCCTCACCTTTTGCTTGAGAACTTTGGAGAAACGTTGTTGTTTGATCCTCTCTACTGTTTATAGAACCTTATTCGGACACTTATCTCGAAAGAACAAGTGTAAGGGCTTGATTCATCTTTAAAAAGATTGAATCAAGCATGATAAAGGAACAACTTTAGAATGTTGACACTATTCTTGGTTTATACACTTTCTTTGTCATTTTTCTCTTTATTTAGTACCATGTTGACACTATTCTTGATTTCTACATTTCTTTGTCATTTTTCTCTTTATTTAGTGATATTTTATGTTATTTACTTTCAGTTTCATTCTCTTAAGAACCATTTTTGTATTTCTTCAAGTTTACATCAATATGAGTTCTTTGGATATATTTACTTTTTATCCCTACAAGAAATATGGTATTTAGTGACGAAATTTTAGCGACTATTTAAAATTGTCACAGTCTTAACAACGAAAAATTGTTTTAAAATTGTCACAGTCTTAACAACGAAAAATTGTTTTCGTCTCTGAATATGCAACAAACATAATATACATTACTATCAAGTGATGATTCAAATTGTTAGTCGCACCAAAATGCAATGAATACCTCATTTAGTGGCAGCTATATTCCAACAAGCAATAACTATTTGTGACGAATCAAAAAATAGTCGCATCTTGCGACAATTTCTATTCGTCGTGGACCCCAATTAACTGGGTATGGTAAAATGAGT
This sequence comes from Citrullus colocynthis, assembly GCA_031780015.1. Taxonomy (NCBI): domain Eukaryota; kingdom Viridiplantae; phylum Streptophyta; class Magnoliopsida; order Cucurbitales; family Cucurbitaceae; genus Citrullus; species Citrullus colocynthis. The sequence continues at coordinate 68,614 of QLSR01000004.1, read as the reverse complement.
GGGAAAATATGCAATTAATTTGCATTTCGTTGCAGTCTTGATGCGACGAATGCTACAAGCGATTTCCATTTCTTTTATCTCAATTTGCATGTAGTTTTGAGAAATGTTTTGATTTGGAAGAAGAAAAGAAAGGTTAGCAATACATAGAGAAACAATTCCTGGTGAATGGTAGAAGAAGCTTTATATGTACTTTTTTTGTGCTCATTGGCAGTAAAAGATGGAAGTTCTTCCTTGGTTTGTTCCAATTGAAGCTTTACATATTTTTGTTGGTTTCTCTGGACCTCTTTGGCTTGGCTTTGCATCGTCAATTCGTGCAATTCACTTTCCAAGTGCAATTTTGATACTATATCAAGTCACCTTTGACTTTGAGAATATTGAAATAGAATGTAATTGTAGCTGTTATTTGGGTAGGATATACTAAATGGAAGACTATATTTTCTATTCAAAGTATTTCAACTCTTTAGTTTATTTTCTTCTGGTTTTGAAAAATAACTGCTTACAAATTTGAAATTTATGATATTTATTTGGTGTAGCTTAGACCCTTAAAATTTGTTTTAATGTTGGTATCAAACCAGCATCCCCATTATTATAGTTTGTTATTGAATCTATTATGTGTTCTAAATGAAATCTGCAGAATATTTATGTCATTGAGTTTAGGGTCTTGCTTAAACCGTTGATTTTGAAAATCATCGTGTGATTAAAGTGTGGTTTATATACTATTTATGTGGTTGAATTTTTCTTTGGGACTCATTGTTTGATTAAAGAATGATTTATTGTGTTTCGAATTTGTTTCAAGGTATATTTAGGTATGAACAAAATTTTATTTGGAGCCTTGTGTGATTGAAGGTTTGTTATTAAATTGTTGAATGTTATGAAATTGGCAATTAAAGAATACAAAAGAGCGTAAAAAATAGAAAAGATCGACACACAAATTTACGTGGTTCAGTAATAATGTCTTAGCAACGTCCACGAGACAGAGGGAGAACAATTTATTAGGGAGAATGTTACAAGATTACAGGATATCACAAAATAAATAATGGTTAGAGATTATATAGCGCACCCCCCTGAACCCTATATCAAATACCAATTTTAATTAGGTTTAAGATTCAAGGCATTCCAACAAATCTCTACCTTGACTTGAATTCTCTCCCAGATAACAGATATATTGGATGCAACATAAACAACAGACGTGGCCAGACTTTTCCCTCATGCCTCATAGTGTCACAGAAGGGACCACTAACAATTTAGAATATTCAACAAGTCCAAGCAATGTTGGAACTTGCCATGTGGAACCAATTTGGTGAATATATCTGCATGATTATTAGTAGATTTATCTCATCCGCTATAGCAGCAAGCCACTAAGTAAACTCACTACATGAAACTACTTCTTGATAGGTGGGTGGCTTAATAGAATCCACCTCTTCAGTAGCCCAATTGCAAAACCATACCTCTTTAGAGGCCAACACCAACTCTTATAGCTCTATGACGAGCTATAATTGGTTGATCTGTTTATCGACTAGAATTCTGGCACAACATTTTCTGAACTTTCAGTCACCTCAATTTCTAGCAGCACAATAGTTTGTAGTAATGTATTGATCTTCTCCACCTTGGTGTTGTAATTTATTCACAACTGAAATGAATTGCATCTCCACTTGTTTATCAACACTACTACTCTCTCACACAAGTAGACATCACAACAGACTTTACATTTGAGTTAAGTATGAAATTCTCATCAAATATCACATTCCTACTAAGTATAACTTTACTGTTAGAAAGTGACCAAACTCCATATCCCTTAGCTCTATCCCCAAAACCCACAAATATATCCTTTTTAGCTCTTGGTTCTAAATTTGCCCTCATTAACATGATAGTAGACAATACAACAAAAAACTCTTGATAAAGAATAATTTTCAGGCTCACCAGACCACATCTCATAAGGTGTTTTACAATTAATACTTGTGTGAGGTCCATGGTTGATCAAGATAACATGTTGTATTTACTACCTCTACCCAAAGCAAACCCAACATTGGGGAGTATGCACCTCACTCTCTCCAACAATGTCTGATTCATACGTTTTACAATTCCATTCTGCTGCGGAGTATCCTTGACAATATGGGGACGAAAAATTCCCTCAACGTTACAGAACTCTTTGAACTCAAACCCATAAAATTCCGAACCATTATCAATTCGTAACCTTTTGATCTTCTTCTCAGTTTGATTTTCAATCAAAATCTTCAATTGTTTGAAATTCTTGAAGGCTTACTTTTATGCTTCATCATAAATACCCAAGTCATTCTTGAGTAATCATCAATTATAGACATAAAGTACATGCTACCTCCAAGAGACTCAACCCTGGAAGGTCCCAACAATCCGAATGGATGTAATCAAGTGTCTCTTTTGTATAATGAACACCCCTTAGAGACTTGTTATGATGAAGCTTCCCAAAAACACAATGTTCACAGAATTCAAAATCCTGCACCTTGTGCCCACACAAAAGATCCCTCTTTGATAGAATTTGCATCCCTTTTTCACTCATATGACCAAGCCTTATATGCCATAACTTAGTCATATCCTCCTTGTGAACAACACACAACATTAGCATAACCTGTTATTGTGGAACTTGATAGGAAATACAATGTCCTAAGTTTTATGCCTTTCATAATCACTCCAGAACCCTTATAGATATACATTACTCCACCTTTACCTATGAAACTATAACCCTTATTATTGAGCACACTAAAAGATATCAAACTCGTCGTTATTAGTGGAACATCTCTAACCTCATCTAAAGTATAGAAGATACCATCGTGTGTTCGTATCTTAACTGAGTTGATTCCAACTATCTTGCACACAACACCGTTAGTCATGCTAACATTCCTTTCGTCTATTTGTTGATACATTGAGAACCACGTCTCTCTATTTAAGCACATATGATACGATGCCCCAGAATCAAGAACCCACACATCATCAGAACATGAAATTTCATTCACAATTAAAGCAAGATCTCCTTTAGAGTCGACCTCAACTTCTTCAGGATCAATATCTACTTGTGCAATAGAGGTAGATGTTTCCTTCTTGTCATTCTTTTCCTTTTTGTCCTACTGCCTTTTTAACTTAGGACAATTGGTTCTTCAATGACCTTTTTCTTTACAATAATGACAAAGGTCATCTGACTTGAAACCCTTGAACCCTTATATTTATTATTGTGTAGTGTGATTATTGAGTACATATTTGTTGTTATGAAAAAGGTGGTTGGGGGAGGGAGTGAGTGAATAATAATTTATGGTTGTTGTGACATGAGTTTTGTGATAATTATGTTTGAAATTATATGAATTGAGTTTTGCGATCAAGATGTTTGGATATGATATTTAACTTTCAATATGTTTGAGAATATATGACTTATGTTTAAGAATAACTAATTTAATATGTGTATATTTATGTGTGTAAGACTAAAATCTCACTTGTTGGTGGTGATATTCAATTTTTTGGAAGAATACATTTTGGACTAAACTAAACTTGTGGTGACAATATTCAATCTTCTTGGAAGAATACATTTTGGACTAAAGTGAACTTGTTGGTGATAATATTCAAACCTTATGTTGGTGATAACTATTAGGATTGCATGCTCATTATGCTCATTTATCTAAGTTGCGAATTCGCTATAGAATTATGTGTTTAATTACTTAGTCTCCTAAAGATGGCTCAAAGAGAGTTGAATAGGTGTGGAATTTGATTAATGTTGCTAAGTGTCAATAAAGGTAGATTACAAGTGCAATTTGATCACATATGGCTTAACCCCTCTAACTTAAAACAGCAACGGGGGGTGCATCTTGGTTGCATGCTAGATTGTGTCTATGTCTAGTTGAAAAGAGTAAGTTGCGAGCACAAAGTGGCCACAATTTCTCCCTCGAGATTGAAGTAGTTTAAACCCCTATTTTCTCTCTTATCTTTTTACAACATTTCCTTCTCTTATTATTACCCCTTATTTTCTAGCAAACTTACTTTTAACCATTTTATACTTACTTTTCATTTGCTTAATTGAGTTATTAAACTTTGTTTTTTGGTATTCAATACTTGGACCTGGTTCATTTTATACTATTTATCAGTAGTGTTGATACCATATTTGGGTCAAGTAAATTGTGTTGACTTCAAGATGGTGTCAACAGTAAATTTGTATTATGAAGGAAACGCTCACCTACAAATCAAAGAGGGAAAACTGCACACCGGTGTGGTGTAGGTCACACGCACTCAATGCCTAAGAAGAGGGTGGTTTAATGTTGATAGAATTCTTGGTGCGAAGTTCACTTACCATATTCGTTTGCCTTCTCTTCTATTTATAGGCTACGAATCTCTTCCTTTTCCTATTAGGACTTCTCCCTCTAGGGTTTCAGCTTCCGTCTCGGATTCCGATGTTGCGAGCCTAGTCCTACCAAAGCCCAAGGCCCAATGAGACATTTCAGCTTCAAGTTTGGTTGGGCCCTTTCCAATGGCCCATAGAGTCTCGATCAGGCCTAGAAGCCCAGTCTGGTAGGCTTAGCCTTGGAATCAACGCAGACCAAGCTGGTTTTTGCCCACAGCTGCTCTGGCCCAGTTGTTTGTTCCTTCTTTAGCTGCTTTCCTTAAGTTGTCTTCTCCTTTATGTCGCTTTTGCCCTTGATCCAGAATTGCCCATGACAGTAGCCCCTACTCCTAAGTTATGATTTGTGGTTTAAGCCATGCCTCACTGGTTTTAAATATAAGTCGCTATCTTAGGAGTACAATCTCCCCTTCTATTGATTGGCTACCCTGTCTCAAGACACATCTCGGACTTTGGGAGTGTTGGGCCTATCGCGTCGGACCATTTCGAGGACTGATTTTCTGACATACTTCTCCACCTCATGGCGAAGTTATGTGCCAAATCATGCCAGACCCACCCTAAGATAGGCTCGGCAACTAGTCATTACTCTCCTGGCCCAAGCTGGGCCCCATGTCATGAGCGAACCTAGAATATTATCTAACAAAGCCTATTACAGCTCAACCAGCTTCCTGGTGTCCTTCCCCATCCTAAGGGTAGAGTTATGGTTACTTCTCCCATCATTTTCTCAGATAGGTCGTTCCTTTTCCTATTAAATTTCTGTGGCTTGCTTCTTTCTAATGTAGCTCTGCCGATTATCTGTTGCCTCATAGCTTTGCATCTTCGTTGAATCGTCTTCCCTTCTTTTGATCACAACTGTCATTAATTGTTCATTCAATTCTCCCCTTTCATCAAACCTTTCGAGGTGGCAACACTCTAGCCCTCATCTTCAGTACCAGGATTGAGCAATGTCGGTCAGCACTGTTCCATGATTTACGCACTACTCCACCTGTCGTCACATAACCTGCATCCGATTTGACCATACAATAACCCTTAAAAAGCTAAAAACTCCATCATGCCAGCAACCTCGACCACGGTCACAAGGCTAAGCACTGTTCCATCATTTTCACATTGCTTTACCTATTCTTGTCACATCTACATCATGGTCTCTTCAACCCTTGCTGCCTCCAACTCTCTCCCTAAATTTCAATTTTGGTGGTCTACTTTCTTTGACCAATTTTCCTTCTATAAATTCATGCTCCTTATCTTCTTTTCCCTTATTCTTCTCCTTTCTTTTACAAGGTTGGTTGTCCCTCTCTTTGCTCTTCTTAAGTGGAATTCTTACTTTAAGGCTAGTAGCAGTAATGTAAGCTCAAGTTCTTTTGATGACTATGGTGATTACTTCGATGAAAGCCAAATAGACTTTTCATACCATGAAGCAACATCGCTAAGGGTCTTGAGATGGGTGAGGAGGTTCATTCCTTGAATTTACCATCTTTTGTCTCCCAATCTCAACTTGACCGACCAATATTTAATTATGGCATTCCATCCGATATCCATATGAGAGTTTTTAATATGGGTGAATGTATTGCTACCCCTTACGTCGGTGAGGTGGCCTTTTATCTTGCCATGTTTCCCTTTGGTGTTCACCTTCCCTTGCACCTCTTCCTCTAGAGTTTTCTGGCATTAGTCCAACTTGTTCCTGCTCAGATTGTTCCTAACGAGTGGAGCCACCTACTTGGGTGCTATGCAATTTGGGCCCAGCATGGCAACAGATCCCCTTTATCTGCCAGAACATTCATGTCCTTCCACAACATAATCCATCACCCTAGTTTTGGCGACTACTTTTTCTACTAAAGTTCTAAAGAAGAGGTTGTGAACAGTCTTTCTTCAATAAAAAATTGGAAAGAAAAAACTAGTTATGGATCAGTGGGAATCGGCTCTCCCTTGGCCTGGAAAACTCTCACTATGGTTCCGACAGGATTCAAAGAGTATGGTAGGCTACTCCCATCCCTCCCATCTTATCTGAAACCGCTTTAGTTAATCTTTCCTTCTAATTTTTTTCTTTCCTTTGTACATGTAGTACCTCGCAACTATAGGAGACCCACAGGTGTCGTTTCATTCTAAAACTCTATCTGTCGCCTCAACAAATCTTGTCACTTTAGTCCTTCTTTAGTTCAATAGCACTTCTTGGTATCGCTCAAGCTTGCCTCTCCTTACGATCTCACTCCTTCTCTTTGTCTTGAGGAATGGTCCTAGCGGTTTTTGCCTTTGGCCTCGACCTCAGTCTCCAACCGAGGCTTTGACCTTAGCCCTCTTTTTTTTTTCTTTTTCGTTTTTTAACTTATCTACTTTTTTTTTTTTCAGTAATGCCTCCACGAACCGCTTCAATATCCAAGGTCCAGCGCAAGCGAAATCGTAATGAGGCCAAAGAAGGTGAATCCTCCAAAAGACCGTAGAATAAGGTTACTGATCTGACTGAGGATGACAACGTCAAGCATTTCATGACCCAACTACCTCCTTGTCCTGCTTCTCTATTGAGTCGTTGCCTCTCTCCCCGGCTTTGTGGCGATTCTTCTCCCTCTCAAGATGAAACATTCAATGAGAATACCCTGTTTTATTTTCCTTTCGGGTATTCTGGAATGGGAGGTGAGGTCGAGCTTCTTGCCCAAATTTTTACCCTTTGGCAAGGCGTGGGCTTAAGGCGTCCCTCTCCTCCTACCAGATATGACGACCTCGCTGCTGCCATTACAAAAACACTGAATGACTTCCACGACGTATGCCTGCCTAGAGTACTTCTTGTTCCCATGCAGACAAGGTCGGCCAATCAAGACTTTTATTTAAATATTTTCCTGTTTTGTCCCAGTCTTTCTCTAGGATTGCTACATCAACAATGAGCATGGCTAATCACATTAATTATTTGATGGAAACTCATGTCCCTGCCAAGAGCTTACCCAAGCTCAGGTCAACGCCACTCACCTTCAGCGACTCCTTTCAAACTCCCAAGCTTAGCTCAAATCATCATGAGCCAATATATCCCTTCTTCAAGCTAAACTTGACAAATTCGAGGCTCTCCTTTTTGATACCGAGTACTTGGAGCAAAAGTTTACTGAAACTGAAGCCTATACCAGGATGCAAAATTCCGTAATGGAGGATGGCATTGAGTTTATCAAAGAAATGAGGATGTTTCATCATCCCAAGATGAACTTTGACTACTTGACTCGAGATTTTGAAACCCTATGCCAAAATTCCTTTGCTTTCCATCCTGCACAGGATCAAGCTGAAGGTGACCATGGTGCTGCAAATCAAGATAATTGAAGAAATCTCCTTCGATTTTTTTCTAGTTGTTATCTTTTCCCTTGCTTTTCTCATGTATCTGTGCTACACACCTCTTTATATTTTAATGAAATCTCCTCATCTCTCCTTAAAATAAAAAATAAAAAATAAAAAATAAATAAAAAATCTGCCTGGCGTACTTTCTCTTTGACTGTACCGACCTTGGCCTCCCTTCCATAGGGTCGGCCTCGGCTCTTCTTCCAACAGGGTCGGCCTTGGCTTCCTTCTTAACAACTATTTCACTTTTTTTTCCATTCTAAAAAAAAAACCTAAACTAAATCTTCCTTGAATTCCAAATGCTCAACCATTTCAATAAAATAAATAATAAATAATAAATAAAAACTTTTATTCCTGAAACTGAAAATTGCAATTATCTTGGAAATTTAGAAAGACTATCTCCTAAACCACTAAAAAGAAGATAACCTACTTTTCTACGCAATACTTGAAATAAACGACACTTATGTAATCAAAGTTCTGTATCCCTTGGGTCAACCCTTGTTTTCTTTAAAGCTGTGAAGTAGCACTCCCTTATAGCTTTTTGCTCTCCCTTGGCCTCCCCTATTCCTCTTAGTCTCAGGAACTTCATGACCTAGTGATAAGTTGACGGAAGTGCTTTCAACTCGTGCAACGTGGGTCTCCCAAGTATCACATTGTAAGAGACAATTGAAAATAAGAAAGTTCACCATCTTCACAATATTCCTTGGGTCTTCATCAAATGTCACGAGTTCTACCTTTCCTCCTCTAAGTCCCACTAGTGGCGTTGCACATCTTTTTAATAGTCCTTTATCCATCATCATTTTATTGAAAGCCTAATCCACCATTATGTGGTTAATGCAAAGCTTCTACCTCTTCTTCGAAATACTCCAAGGTCGGTCTTAATGCTTTTACCAATAGGGAATGTATTTAGATTCCTCTTGGCTCTTGTCCTGTTTCTCGTGCCATTGCCTTCCTTTTTTTGCCAGAGTCTCCTCTGACAAGTCCTCCGAAAATCACCCTAACATCCCTTAATGTCTGTCGTCGCCCTTCGTCATCCAGGTTGTTCTTGGTCAGCCTCGACTCCCCTGGTAATGAGTGAAAAGCACTCAGAAAGCGCTTTTTGTCCTTTTAAATTAGGGATGTTTTTATTAGATTTTGCTAGTGATTTTTAGGATATTATGGCGAAAATAAGTGTCAAAGGCCAAAGAAATCGAACTAAGCCAAAACCAAGCGAAAAACAGAAGAAGAAACAAGAAATCCCTAGAAACAAGGCTTCAATGACGGTCAGCGTAATGACAAGTTTACAGTGTCGCTACGCTGCCCTTTTATGACAGACAGCGTCGCTGAGTAACGCCAACTTTCCTATTTTGAAAAATCTACAAATTTGAAGAAAAAAATTGGGCAACTAATTCTATAAATTGAGAGGTTCTCAGCAACCCTAATCACAAAATATAAAGCCTCAAAGTGTGAGTTTGCTGCAAGGAAGAGAGAAAAGTGTGTGAGAGAGATTTGGTGATCGTTCGAGTTTCCGACGTGAAGATCAAAGAAGTCTTGGCGGTTCCTCTTCAATAAAAGGTTTGTCAATAGTAGAGTTTTCCTTTCTTTACACTCTTTCCTTGTCTTAAATATGTTGTCTAAAGCTATGAGGGGCTAACCTCTTTAGTTTTAGGGTATTGATTCATTATTTATGAAGTTATGCTAATCTTATAGACTTCTCATGGATTGTTGTAAAGATTATGTTTTTCATTGTTATTGTGCTTACTTCTTGTTGATTGGCCATCAATGTTTGATAGATTAGATATTTAATTTGATGAATTGCATGTCTTATCGGATCTATAACAATGAATCTTTATTAATCTCTCATGAAAATAGTTAGGTTAATAATGAAAGTTGTTGGTAAAGATTAGTCTTAATGCATGTGATTTAAGTTGGTTTCATGGATTTATGTTTTTAGACTTAAGCATATGATTTACAATTAATTTCATGAACCCTAAAATGTTGCATAATGGATTAAATAAGGATTCAATACCCTAACACACTCTTTGACTCTTGATTTTCTACTTTACTTGCTTTCTTTATTGTTTTCTCAAACCAAACTTGAATTTTAATCCTCAAATAAAATTGATTTAGCTCTCTAATAGATAAGTAATTTAAACTTTCAATTAGATCTCCAGTGGAACGATATTCGGACTTAAACCATCTTATATTATAACTTGACCAATGCACTTGCGGCTTGCATCAATGAGGTCGACTTTGACCGCTTCACTCGAAACCTTGACAAATTCACTCAGGAATCCGTTGCGAATTAGATTTTCTATTCCATCCTTCAATTGTGAACTATCTTTGGTCATATGACCATGATCTCGATAACAAAAACAATAACGTTGTTTATCTCTACAGTGCGGTATGGTTTTCATTTGCTCTGGTTCTCTTAACAAGTTTATGTGCTTGATTTCCATGAGAATTTGCTCTACCGGGAGAACAATCGGTGTGTATTTTTCAAACCTGGACACACTATTGTATCATTGTAGATCTAGCTCCTCTACCCTTTGTCTCTTTACATCGTGTTGTGCTTCAGTGGGTCTTTCTCAGTGAGTCTATGGCGACCTTCTCCATGGCTCATCAATTCTTCCTTTTGAGCGCAACAGTTCCTCTGCATTCATATATTTTTGCGCTCGTGTAATCAATTCTATATATGACTTTTCCTCATTGTTGAATAGTGCAATGTACTCCCTTAAATTTTCTCCCGAACCTTGCTTTATCGTTAAAAGTTACATGGTGGATTTTTTCTGATCTCATCTTCTAAAAACCTGGGTGACAAATCTCTAGCTAGATCTTTGAAAGACCCTATGGACTTCTTGGCAACTTTCTAAACCACTCCTTAGTCAATCCTGCTAGAGTGAAAGAGAACACCCTACATTTGATGGCATCTTGTACCCCATACAGCTCCATCCATGATCGGTATCAGTCTAGATGCTCTATTGGCTATTTCTTTCCATCGTATGACTTGATCGATGGAACTTTGAATTTAGGGGGAACCTCCTCTTTCATTATTTCATTGGTGAAGGAGGATCCACCTGCTCGATTAGTGTCTTTAGATCTACATGCTCTTTCTCGTTTTGATACCTCATGCCTCCTGCAAGTGCTTTATCTCTTTTTGCATTTTTTGCAAGTCTGCTTTCTAGGGCACCTCCTTGGCCTTGGTCTCAGCTTCTTGCTCTATCCTCAGACTACTGTGTCTTTTCTCAATCCAACTGTGTAAATTTGTTACCGGAAAGCTTCTGCCCTCAGCCACTTTGCTTTGGAAGATCGACCTCGGCCTTGGCTCTAACCTCAGCCTAGGACGTCACTCCCTGATGCCATGTGGATGACAGATTTCAACCCCTGATCCTTGTCTACAACTCTACTCTCCTTTTTTAGTTTCTTGTCCAGACCTTCTTGCTTCCAATTTTGGGGATTAATCTCTCCCTCCACTTATGGTCTCAATCCCTGCTCATGGCTCTTTTTACGCTTTAAGCAGTGAGGGTGCGTGTGTCTTCTTCATCAAGCATTATATGATCTGGAACAAGCTCATTTGCAACTTTCAATTCCACTATAACCCAACACAGGTGTATTGTAGTCCCCACGACATAGCACTATCCTCACATCAAACCGCTCATGGTATGTTCTCTTATATTTTGATGACATGATTATTTCAAGTGATGATCCTCATATCGTATTACTTTAGGAAACACTTTGAGATCAAAAAATTTTTACCACTCAATTATTTCCTTGGCCTTGAACTCTCATCCTGCTCTAACGAATACTATTAGCTCAAGCTTGACCTCATCAACGAGCCTTAAGCCCAAAGGCCAAGCTTTGCCGAAAGTCACCGTTTGACCAGTCCAACCCATCACAACTAATTGAAAGTTTCAGCACACATGTGAAATGTACAAAAATAAATAAATACATGTCAATTGCTGCTAAATTAAGCTCTCTTTTAGCTGTCAAATAAGTATTTTATCAAATTATTTCTTCTGTGCCTTTGAATCTAAAAAGACTGTTAGTATACTCAATATCAGTTCTAATATTTGTATATTTACAAAAGGTTACTGAAAAAGGAAATATACTTGAGAAGAATAATTAGTGATAAAAATATATGGGTAAAGAGCAATTAGTAAGAAATGGAGATCAAATGAAAAAGACAACCTATTTGGAACTATTTTTCAAGTGCTTAAAACACTTGTTTTAACACTTGAACTATCTTTTTAAATACTTAAAAAATCATTCCAAATATCTCCAACATATTTAACTAAAAACAGTTAGGGAATTCAAATTCAAAATTCAAGAGAATGATTACAGAATATTATGTTTAATCACAACCATCAAAACTTTTAACCAAAATGAAATAAATGGGGTAAAGAACTAAACTAGTTATGAACCTTTAATTTTCCTCAACTGCAATCCCATCGGGGGGTGTTTGTAGCCAGGAGAGTTTTAACTACCTGAATTGACTTTCGGTAAAAAAATCCCAAGCCAAACATGGATTGCAAGACGATTAAATACACAAAATGATTGTACAAATAGACATATAATACATTTTAAGCATAATTAACAGGTTTCACTCTGCATTTTCAACGACATGGAAAGTTTAATGCTTTCAGTTCATATCCGTCAGGGTTGCAATAACGAAAAAGATACCAAGCAAATTGACAGAAGTGTTGTATATCTTCACCTGTAAGAGTTAGATACATCAAATTGAAGTACTTACAAGAAAATGTAGAACTAGCATGCACATTATTTTTAATTTATTATGTAAGTGCAAGCAATTAAATAAACACATGTTGTTTAAATTAGTTTCAGAGGAGTTTGGGAACTTTCAGTTCTTATCTGGTGTGCCTAGGTGCATAGTTTATATGGGCAAAAGCTCCTCATGACTTCATAGTCAAATTTTCAATACCTTTTATCTGTACTTGAATTACATCTTTAGATTCATTGAGAACAATTTTGATATAGTTCATGGCCTACTAAAAGTAGAAGGCACTCATTATGATTCATATATTTTGATATCTATGAGTATCCAAGCCAGCTTACGCGCACCTAAACAAATTTAGACAACCCACTTGACCCTACAACATTTGGGTGTCAAGGAAACTCGCAGGAAATTAATTCCTAGGTAGATAGCCACCATGGATTGAACCCTTGACCTCTTAGTCATTTATTGTGACTATGTCTCCTTTTTACCACTAGGTCAACTTATGATGGTTCTATCAGATCCACATAAATGAAAAAGGATGGCAATCAATGATCGAGTGACACTGTTTTTAAGCTAAATTCTGGAATTCCTTAGATATTGTACAAAATGCATCTTCTAAGTAATTGAGGAAAAGATGGTTAGGATATTCTGGTCAACTCTACCTATTAATTGTTGGAAAGTGCAGTTGATTAGTAAGGAATGTTAAGAAGTTCCAATTATGACTGACTAATTGAGCCTTCTCATGGTCTTGTCCGTCAGCTTGTATTGAATTCCAATCTGCCCTCACCAATCTATCAAGTTTTTTATCCACATATACCTAGATACAATGCACACAACACAAACATCTCTCACAATTTCTGTCGTGATTGTATGATGTATTGAATAATTCTCTCATATGCAGTTTCGTAGTGAAACTTATACGTCTGGTGTCCCATTTTTCTCCTATAATAAAAGGTCAAATCGTATGTTTGGTTTCTTTAGAAATTTTAGTTGCATCCTTAAATTTGATTCCTGCTAACTTCAATTAGACTATGTTGTCAACACAACTAATAAAATGGAAACATGATTCATTTCTTGAAATTTGGATGACGTGGTGTGATCTTGCAGCCATCTAGATGAAATTTGAAGGATTGATGGTGAAAATTTATGAACCAAAAACATAATGTCCAAAAAGAGAGTATCAAATATAGTTTGATCCAATCGCTTGGTCAATGAAATATAATATGGCCAACTAGCTACAGATAATGTCACATCATCCAAATGTCAAAAAAAATTGAATCAGGATTATGTTCTATCAACCGGTGTTGACTCATAAAAAGAAATATCTTCAGAAACTTGGGAAATTACCTTAAAACTACCGCTGCATTTCTCATGGCCAAATACCTCTGAACGTACTCATTAGGAAGTGATCTTATGACCTTGAAGATATCAGCATTTGCATATCGAAGAGTAGTCCTAGGATCATAGTATGGCGCCTGAATAATAACAATGTCATCACTTACTGAAGTGAAATCGAACAGTTTTTTTAGTGAAAACAAAGAAAGGTTTTGCGAAGACACGGCCAAAGCCAAGGGTAATGACTGTTTTCTACTTCTATTTGTATTATAACTAATAAGAAAATTTGTCAATTTTTAAGACACGATGCCTCTCAACAAGATTAGAATGATGTGATATCCGCAAGAAACTTTGGTTGCAGACAAGCAAAAAAGTAAAAATAAAAAAATAAATCAAGCAGGTTTGGACGAAATGTACATAATTAATTAATTACTTGAAAATATTTATATGAAAATATAGAAGAACAAGAGTGATATTTCTTAAAATACTATGAAAATAGATAAAGAAATTAATATGGTTAGGGCTAAAAGTAAAGTAATGCATGCACCTCACTCTATACATCACTTGTTCGGATCCAATATATTTTAGAACCATTCCAAAAATCATGAGCTATAAAGAACGGATTCCATAATTAATTGCTATTATCATTTAAAAGCAACGCTGGGTCATAAACGATCAAAAGTCCATACCTCATATCCCGTTATATCACAAATTCTCTTGCATGGATGCATTGAAGGTGGTGACTCAATATTAACATCTGAAAAAGAATAAAAGGAACTATCAATCAACTGAGAGAACAAAACTCAAAGGAGAAACGAGCATAATGCATCATTTCGAAGAAAAAAATCATTTTCAAGAACAGAAGCTTCTATATCCTAGAAGAGCAATTATGATACAGTCTACAATGTACAATTGACTGAATTTCCAGCTTCTCTAATATTTCTTCATCGCTACAGTTCATCAGAATTTTGAAATTTTCTAGATAATGTTTGGAATCAAAATCAAAAAGGTCCCGTCACCAATTTGTTTCTTATTTATAGTTTATCTAAAATTAGATGTCAGTTTAAAATATTTGTTATCTTAAGTTCAAGCTAATTCTTTTTATACTACAACCGACTTTCGAAAAGTAGATGTACTTTTAGGTGTCTTATACGTGTAAGATTCAAGATTTTCAACAAGGATATATAAAGTATGAAATTCCAAGAATATTTGTCTTTTTAATGTGATATTGTTCATATAACATTAATACTTGTGAAATGATCCGAAAACAGCTCACTTATTGCTCTCTCTCATCGCTGCTTCATTTGCAAGAAAGATTCCAAGTCCAAAACCCATCTTTCAGGAAGAACTCCATAAGCTCATGTTCCTAAACTTCAATTAGCAGTTGAGAGATAGCTCCCCCTCAACGTCAACAACCTCATCTCTTTAATTCTTGATGGCCATCCTTTCAAAAAGAAGGAGATCTGTGACCACAGTTTCCTAGAGCTTTCTTCCGACTTTTATGGTTACAAAGTAAATGAAAAATAGAGCCTTTAACAACAAAGAAAACCTCGCATTGTTTCATACATTCTCATGGTTTTGTGACTATTGATGCAAATTTATCCTCCTTTCAGTAATTAGATTGTAGATGCTCCTTTCAGTAATTACATATATATATATATATATATATATATATATTTTTTAACAAGAGACAACTTTTCATAGAAATGAAAAGAAAGACTAATGTTCAATAGATACAAAGTTCCACAGAGGAGAGAAAAAGCAAACAAACATAAACAAGAAAAATTAGAACAGGTTTCAAAAACAAGAATAATTGCAACATCATGAAATGAACAAGTAACCAAAAGCCAAACTAAGAGAGAAATAAAAAGGTTGGCCAGTCGAGATTGATATCCTGAGAAGAGTAGCCAACGAAGGATGTAGTAAGAGAGCACCAAATCAAGGCATTGAGACGAGCTGAGTCCCAATTACTAGTGACCCCAATACTTCACAAAAATCTGAAGTGAATCAAGAAAATTCACAAATCTACACGTTGGCACCAAACTCAAAGCTTGTCCACAAAAGCTCTTTTTTTTTTCCCAATGAACTACACTCCTCACTAGCTCATCCAATAAAATGAACTGATTTGTAGTCTTATAGTTATGACACCTAAAATTGTTGTTGGAATATGAAATGTCACTAAAAAAGCACCTTTCCAATAGTAATAACTGCTCTTAAGGTTGCCCAATTCCACCCTTTCCCTGCCAATTTATCTAATAGGCACTCAGTAATGAATGTTTATGGTACAAAGGTCTAAAAGGGAAATATACCCTCTGAAAGTTAGCTAACCATATACATGATGAGAAAATATATGTAGGTATAAATGTCATGAGCACATGATAAAACGTATTTTATGGTTTAAGGAATTTTGGTATGAGAGTAGCTAGCCTTCTTAAATTGGCCAGGCATGTTCAAGTATTGTGCTCTATTGCACTCTTGGGCTCACAAACATAAATAACATAATCATTAACAATTTGACGTCCAAGCACATTTTGAACTGGATCAGTTTGTTCACTTTGTATAGCAGTTGGGGGATCTCTCAATGACAGATTAATATCTAATTTGAATGCTCTTATTCGCCCTGGTGTTGGTCTAAATTATTCTCTTTGTTCGGCCTCCATTGGGCTTTATCATCCAAATTGAAGGACAATGTTTTGCAGCTTCTATGTAGTCCTTGTTTGAGTTCATGTGCCTATTTGCTTTGGATTAACGTAGCCAAAGGCCTTCTTTTCAAGTTATGGATGGAGTTTCGACATATTTTTTAGGGGATCTTCTTGTTTGCAACAAGATGTTATGAAATCAGCCCGTTTAAAGTCTTCATCATGGTATTATCTCTCCCAAAATAATCAAAGGATTTTCAATTCAAGTCCTTCATAGGAGCTAGGAGAGATTTATTGTTCCTTTTAAATTTTCCATTTTCTATTTGACCATGTTACTGGACACTGTTTTATGTGTTTTGTTGTTTACATGGTTTCTTGTCTCTGTTGATCTTTGTGTTTTTGGAGCATTAATTGTTTTCATTTCCTTAATGTTAAAAAAAAGGGTCGATCAAAATGGCTCACAAACAAAATGGGAGGGAAGAATGGAGACTGTGGAGAAGACAATGCAAGAAATGGATGAGGAATTGCAAAGACTCCTAGGACTAAAAAGAGTGATGGGACATCTCGCACAGTGTTGAAGTTACAAATGAGCAGATTCCCAACCAGCCATAAGAACCAAAAGAATCCCGATTGAAGGTTTTTTGTCTGTATCTTTCTTTTCATTGCCACTCCTTTTGTTAGTTTGTAGTTGATCTCACCAAGCACTTGCACCTCCGCCTAATTTCAAGGCTACCAGTTTGACTCTCTGGTTGTTAGGTGTATTGTGCATTCAAAAAAAATTCCATACTTTTTAACCAATCAAGAAAACACCTCAAGGTCTATTTTTCCGGGGTTACATTTTCATGTTTTGATGATGAATTTCTTTGTCCAACTTTTGTTCTACTTGATATCTATAGGAAAAGTCTCCTTCCTTACTTGAGAATTCAAAATCTTGATTTTTTTTTTCCTTAAATTATTGATTCCCATGGGCCTTGGGACTTCATAAAAGGCACACGCTCACTTACTTAATGCATGCCTTCTTGCATTGCTGTTAGGCGAGTCACCAAATTTGCACCTAGTGCCAAGGAGACTTTTTGTTGATTTATGCCATAATATTTTGTTTTTATTTGATATTATTTGCTGTAATTATTCTATAGGATTCTTTCCTTCCATGTCAATATTTCCTTATGTTGTTAGATCTGTATTCTATTTAAGTTAAGGGTTTGCACCCTTGTAAAATTAAGAAAGAGAGGAATTTTTTAATAAAATAATTCCACCTTTTGCCATGTGGTATCAGAGACATCAAACAAAAGCAAAAAAACCTAACCCTGTTTTTTAAGTGCCACCGCTGCCGCCTCATCAGTGCTCATCGTCGCCAGCCACTATTGTACTCGGACGCCTCCAACTTTTGCCGCTGCCGTCGATGTCGATCCACGCTGACCCACGTGTGTCCAACTGCCGTTGACCCACGTTTTTTCTTCTGCGACCAGAGCCTCGGACTTCGACAGTGACCGCCTTTTTCCTTCGCGATGCTCCTCAGACCTGGTTACGATTTCGGCTGCTACCCAATTGATTGCTTTCCGGCCACTCGTCAATCGGATTTGGTCTTCAAGTGGGGTCGCCGTCCTTGAGTGTTTTTCTCTTCTTTCTTCTGGTTAGTGGTATTGTTCAAATCCATTAGTACGCAACACGTTCCCACGAAAAATTCATTGATGGCTAAAGTTTCTGATAACCGTTAGCTTCCAAATGTCCAAATCACCACAATCCAACTTAATAAGGACAACTTCCTTCGTTGGTCTCAAAGCGTTCGGATGTATATTTGTGGACAACGGAAGATTGGGATCTCACTGGTGAAAAAAAGGCACCTACCAAGATGGATCCATTGTTTGCTACTTGGGATGCTGAAAATTCCATGGTCATTACGTGGTTAGTCAATTCCATGACGGAGGAAATATGTTCCAACTATTTGTGATATTCTACCACAAAGGACTTATGGGACAATGTCACCCAAATGTATTCAAACCTTGATAATCAATCACGAGTACTGGAGTTGAATCTTAAACTAGGTGATATCCGACAAGGAGGAGATACATTTACTTAGTACTTTCACAAACTGAAAAAAATTTGGCAAGACCTGGATCTCTTTGAAAGTTATGAATGGGAGTCGACTAAAGATCAAGCACACTACAAGAAGGTGGTAAAGGACAATCGTGTTTACAAATTTCTTACTGGTCTCAATGATGAATTCAACGAGGTTCGAAGTAGAGTTACGAGTAAAAAGCCTCTCCCGTCCATCAATTGAAGCTTTTTCTGAGGTTTATAGGGAGGAAAGTCGTCGAAGTGTTATGTTGGGCACGAAAAGTACAGACTTCGTTGAGATATCAGCTATGATGATTGAAGCCACGGCCAATAAGGCTTCCCTACCTCTAAACAAACTACGAGTATGGTGTGAACATTGTAACAAACCCAGCCATATTCGTGAGACCCTGTTGGAAAATCCATGGAAAGCCTACGAATTGGAAGAACAACGAGCCAGGTGATAAAGGTAACAATCACTCCGCATCTCCCATTACTAATAATGCTGACTCCAATCCATTTCGTGAAGAGCAAGTCAATCAACTTCTAAAGCTGTTAAAGATCAATTCGTCATCGAGTAATTCTAGTACTTCCTTGGCACAAACAGTTAATTGTCCTCGAGCCTTTTCTTGTCTTAGTTCATCTCCATGGATCATAGACTCCAGTGCTTCAGACCATATGACTAGTACATGTCATTTTTTTTACTCATATTCCCCTCTGTATAGCACTAAGACAATTTGGCTTGCAGATGGTAGTTTCAATTCTATTGCAGGAAAAGGAATTATTCATCTAACAAGAAAAATTACCTTACACTTCGTGCTCCATGTCCCTAAATTAGCCTGTAATTTACTATCTGTGAGTAAACTCTCTAAAGATATAAATTGTCTCATTATTTTCTTTTCAACTCCCTGTTTGTTTCAAGATCAGGCCTCAGGAGAGATGATTGGACGTGCTAGTCTATTTGCTGGTCTTTACTACTTTGCTGACTCTCCGACTAGTGATAAAAAAGTTCAAGCCTTACGTTGTGTTTGTTCTCCTCTGTTCAAGAAAAAAATCATGTTATGGCATTTTAGGCTAGGTCATCCCAGTTTTTTCTATCTGAAGTTTTTATTCCCAAACTTATTTAAAGGAATTCGATTGTTCAATTGTTCAATGTGAAAGTTGCATCTTTGCTAAAAATCATCGGGCCGCATATTTACCAAAACCTTACAAGGCTTCCAAACCGTTTCACTTAATTCATAGTGATGTTCGAGGTCCGTCAAAAGGTTTGATACATGGTGGAAAACGTTAGTTTGTTACATTTATTGATGATCAACCCTCGATTAACATGGGTTTACTTGTTTACAAAAAAAATCTAAGGTCAAGGATATATTTGTTCACTTTTATAACATGGTTGAAAATCAATTTTAAACTAAACGAAGCATTCTACACTCTGATAATGGACTAAATACTTCAATGAATTTTTGGTTGATTTCTTTAAAGAAAACGGCATTTCTCATCAATCCACTTGTCGTGACACTCCCCAACAAAATGGCATTGTTGAACAAAAAAATAGGCATTTACTTGATGTTGCTTGTGCTATTATGTTTTATATGCACGTTCCTCAATACTTGTGGGGTGATGCAGTTTTCACCACCTACTTATAAACCAAATGCTTTCCGAAATTTTGGATTTTAAAACCCCTTGAAATCAATTTAAGGATTTCTTTCCTACTGTTCGTCTGTGGTCTGATTTCCCTCTTAAAGTCTTTGGGTGTACTACTTATGTTCATATTCCCAGTTTTTCTCGATCTAAACTTGATCCTAGGGCCCTTAAGTATATTTTCCTCGGTTATGCCTCTAACAAAAAAGGATATAGGTGTTTTGATCCCTAACTAAAAAATACATTGAAAGTTTGGATGTGATGTTTTTGGAAAATAAACTTTTTCGTGACAAAAATTCTCTTCAGGGGGAGATATCCAACTTAGAAGATCATTTTTGGGATACATCTCCTCTTCCTTCTCTCATCTATCTCGAACCTAATAGCCTCGTAATGCCAAACATGGGAAATTCAACTTCGGTGGGAGAAACACTTCGAAGAGACCTCAATGATCGACATCCTGAACCTCAGGTTTATACTAGAAGGGCATTCAATCAAAATAATCAAGATCAAAGAGGCGACATGCCACGAACCCAATCAATTACCTTGACGAATGATGCTAAAAATTCGGGTATTCCTCCGTCTATTCAATTTGCTCAACTTCTCAAAATCATCAAATACCTGACGAATGATTCTAAAAATTCAAGTAATCCTCCTATTCCAATTTGCTCAACTTCTCAAAATCCCTTGTCTGATCTTGACATTCTAATAGCCCATAGGAAAAGAGTTCGTCAGTGTACTAAATACCCCATTACAAACTACCTTTCTTATCATAGATTGTCTAACAATTCTAGAGCTTTCACCTCTAGGATAACAAATCTATTTGTGCCAAGGAATATACAAGAAACCTTAAATGATCCGAATTGGAACTCAACAGTTATCGAAGAGATGAGTGCTCTAAAAGAAACTGGCACGTGGGAAGTTGTTGAACTTCCAAAAGATAAGAAAACAATGGGATGTAAATGGGTGTTTACCATGAAGTGCAAAGTTGATGGGAGCGTAGAAAGATATAAAACGAGACTGGTTGCTTAAGGTTTTACACAAACCTATGGAATTGATTATCAAGAAACATTTGCCCATGTTGCAAAAATTAATTCCATTAAGGTGTTGTTATCTATCGCAGTTAATTTTGACTAGCCTCTTTATCAGCTTGATATAAAAAATGCATTTCTTAATGGCGAGCTTGAAGAGGAAGTATTCATAAACTTACCACCAAGTTTTGAAGCCAACCTTGGAAGCAACAAAGTGTATAAGTTAAAGAAATCCCTCCATGGCCTTAAGCAGTCTCCTAGAGTGTGGTTTGAACGTTTTGGGAAAGCAATGCCAGGTTATGGTTTCCGTCAGAGTCAAGCAGATCATACCATTTTTTATAGACATACCAGTCATGACAAGATGGTTGTGTTAATAGTGTATATTAATGATATCATTCCCACAAGTAATGATGAAGTTGAGATGAACAACTTGAAGGGCAAACTAGCTAATGACTTCCAAATTAAAGACTTGGGAACTTTGAAATACTTCCTAGGGATGGAATTTGCTAGGTCGAAACAAAGTATCCTTGTTAATCAAAGAAAATACTAAGTTATATTTGTATAGGTTTTTCATGTGGAACCATAGAAGGAATTCAATCACTACTAATTGGTATCTTTGTTTATGTATTAATAACGATAGATGCATTCACTATATTGTTGATTTATTTGAAGAGACGAGCTTATTTGGTTGTTGTACAACAGAAACTCCTGTTGAACCAAACTTAATATTACAAGCTACAAAGGATACAAAGATAACATACTAGGAGAAATACTAGAGACTTATGGGAAGACTTATTTATCTATCTCACACTCGTCCATATATTGCTTTTGCTCTCAGTATGGTAATCCAGTTCATGCGTGCCCCAGGGCCAACCCACTTTGAAGCTGTTTAGAGAATTCTAAGATATTTGAAAGGCACTCCAAGAAAAGGGATACTGTTTAAGAAGAACGGTCATTTACATGTGGAAATTTACACTGACACTGATTGGGTAGGTAGTGCAACAGATAGGAGATCAACTTTTGGTTATTGCTCCTTTGTTGAAGGTAATCTAATTACATAATGAAGCAAAAAACAAAGTGTTGTAGTCAGGAGTAATGCTAAAGCAGAGTTCAGAGCTTTAGCCCATGGCATTTGTGAGGGTATATGGATAAAAAGATTATTGGAAGAATTGAAATTTATCCAGATAATGCCTATACGTGTTTACTGAGACAAAGGCCGTCATCTCCATAGCACACAACCCAGTCCTACATGATAGAACAAAACAGATAGAGGTTGATAAACACTTTATAAAGGAGAAGATTGATACTGGAGTGATATGTACTACCTATCTCCCTATAACAGAGCAAATTGTTGATGTATTGACAAAAGGGCTTTCAAAATTACAATTCGACAAATTAATAAACAAACTGGCAATAAAAGACATCTTTAAACCAGCTTGAGGGAGAATGTTGATTTATGCCACAATATTTGTTTTTATTTGATATTATCTGCTATAATTATTCCATAGGATTCTTTCCTTCTATGCCAATATTCCTTATTTTGTTAGATCTATATTCTATTTTAGTTAGGGCTTTGTACCCTTGTAAAGTTAAGAAAGAGAGGAATATTTAAATAAAATAATTCCACCTTTTGCCACACTTTTAAAACACGAAACTCCCTGACTAGATTGGATCCAGCCTTTCCCATCCATTTTGTTCCTGAGGAATGAGAACTCCAATACCAATTCTGGTGTATACCAAGGAGTAAAATTATTCTTTATTTTATAATGATCCAAAATACAGAACAATACTAGCATTTATACTAGTAGGAATAAGCCTATCAGTCTAACAACCAATCCATTAGAGATTAGCTATTAAACTAACAAACAACTGAAACATTTAAGTAATAAAAGAATAACTAACCAATATTACAATCGGTAAAACAGCTCAAGCAGCTCAACGGCTAGAACAAGAAAGGGCTGCATCAAAAACCTTATTCATCAAGGCCTAAACAGAGGAATTAAACCTAATAGTTTCCTACAACTCCGCCACAGATCTCTCACCCTCACTAAAAATTCTATGATTCCTCCCAATCCAAATCTCCCAAACAATGGTGAAGAAACAAGTTTTTCATAGAATATGGCCCTTCTCCCTAAAAGGAGGAAACCCTGCAATCCCTATTCCACACCATAAATACTTCAAAAGTTTCCAAAAAAAGAAACAAATCGATAAGCAAACTGGGAACATTTAGAGAAAAAAATCGGAGGAAAGCAACAAATTTCTAAGAATTGATAGAAATTTGAGTTTTCTTATATTAGATGACATCTTTTCTCTTCTAAATTTTCACCAATTCATTAAATATTCTGTTCGTGTAAATTTATCGTTAACCAATTCTAACATTCACCAAGAACTAAATTGAAAGTTTGTAAAAAAAAATGAACTAAATTGGAACCAAAAGAAGTTTATCGTTAACCTCTTGAATGATTATCGAACAAAAAAAATCGATCCATGCATCAGAGCAGCAACAAAAATAAATTTACAGACGAACTGCTTCTCAAGTTAAAGGTGTAATCAAATCATGGAGAAACAGTAAGAGACAAATGATTGAAATTAAAAAGGGAAATCTTACAGTTGGGTTCATCAGGGGAGTAATTGTGGTAGTTCTCGGCTTGAAGAATTTGCTTCAGATGTTTCCAGTGCCTACCTCTGGATTGGCCTTTAGGATACTTCTCGTACATTTGAATTCGTTTGAAATTCAGGTGGATCGGCAACACTAACTCTGCTTCTATCACCTCCGGCTCCATCTTAAACTCTCGTTATTACCGAATTAAATGCCTTCTGATTTCTGAAATATTTGTGACATTCAAAGGTCCCAAGGAATTTTATAGAAACAAAGCTCTATAAAAGGAGAAACCCTAACGATTACTCCATGGCAGCAGGCTGACAAATCTTCGACCTGCTTTAATCAGGCGACCGTGAGAAATTTGAGAGAAACAACCACGGATTCAATCTAGAGGGTAAAATATTTCTTCTTTCAAATAAGGCATAAGGCCTGGAAAATTAAAAAAATAAATAACATTAGAGTTTAGTCTTATTGGTTAATAATTAGAATTTAGTCATATAATTTGATAAAAGTTTTGTAAATAGTTCTTATGTTTGGAACTATTTATGAGCAAACTAATAGCTCTCGAAAAGAGCTATTTTATGTCCTTAATTTTCTTTGCTTGTTATGTTTTATATGATTTATTGTTTATTTTTATAGGAATTTGAACATATTATGCACCTCAAAGTATCATTGGGCGTTCGGGGTTGATTTGGAGCTATCGGGAGTGAAATCGACCATTTGGAGCTAAAGGACGCAAAAAGGACAAAAATGCCCCTGGGAGCGTAGCTACACTCATTGCGGGACGCTCAAAGGTAGAATGTTGAAAATGGTTACAGTGTCGCAATGCTCTGAGCGAGCGCAACGACGCTCCGAAGTTTGATGGATTCGCGAAGCGTGCGCGCGCTCGCGCGTAGCTCGCTACACTCTGAGTAGATGCTCCAATTTCTACCTAGAGCGTTGCAACGCTCTCCAAGAGCGCAACGAAGCTCCACTCAATTATATATATAATCTCTTCATTTTTAGGGCAAAAGGGAGGTGGGATTTTATGGAGGTCGAGGAGTTTACCAAAATTTCTTCTTCTCTTTCATATTTCTAACCTCTTAGCTTAGGATTTACACTATATTTTGGGTTGTAATCATGGATTGGTAGCTCCTTCCTGTTCAATCTTTGTCAATAAAGTTGATTAGATAAGTAATCTTCTAATTCTTGGGAACAAATTCTTGTGTAATTATGGAGATTTGTTTTAATGAATTCATGTTAAGATCATGTCTCTTTGAATCTAATGTTATTCCTTGATGTATGTTTTTGGTTGGATTGACGGGCATTACCTTGAATGTATGTCATAGCTATCGATTTTTCCTCGCACATTTCCTTGTGTTCATCCAAGCCTAAAACAGATAAGTAGCAAGGGTTAATGTATGCATGCTAGGTGTATTGGTTGTCCATAGGCTTAGAACATATGCTTAACTTAGACTCAAAGAACCTTGGTTAATTAGGATAGGGCTTTCCCGCTAATTAATCGTACAATTGAATCCTAAGACTTAATGCGCTTGTTCTTGGTTTTAATTGATCACTATAAGACCCGATTAGAATTCGGGGTTTGTAGTCTAATTAGGGCTTAGAACTTTAATTAATGATTAGGACGCTTGCTTGATTTATTCCAAGTGATTAGGCTGCCTACTGCGTCGATGAATTTGGATGAATCGAGTAAGTAGTTGTGATTGCATAATTGATTACGAGTTCATTAAGATATGTCAATGATAGAAGTTACACAAGAACCAATTTGCTCCCAAGACTAGAATGCCTACCCTTGATTACATTTTTTCCGTCATTTTACTTTCTTGCATTCAATTTCATGTTTATTTCTAATCCACACCAAACCCCCTCATTTATTGCTTTAATTAGAAAATTAGCTTAACGAAACAAAGACTATTGTCCATGTGGTTCGACACGGACTTGCCACTGTTGCTACGTCATCGTAGTAATAGGAGTAAGATTCAATATTACAAATTTATTTTAATCGGTTTCTCTTTGGGAATAAAAAGAACACCAAAAAGAAATCTTATCACAAACCACAAATACTATTTATGAGGTTTATCAAACCATAAAAATTAGATTCTAACGTTTGAAATCATAGGAACTAAATTCTAAATTTCTCCAAACCACAGAAACCAAATTTATGATTTAACTTTAAAAAATGCCTTAAACTTTGGGAAAATTGCAAAAGGTAGATTTGCATGCATGGCAAAAAAAAAAAAAAAAAATTGAATTGTGCGAGCATGTCTTTAATTTTTTTTCTTTTCCAGATTTAGCGAAGCACTAGTCCAGTCTATACATTAAAAAGGTAAAAGTCCAAAATACCCTTCGCCTATTGATATACTTTATTTTAGGTATATCAATAATTCATATACCTAAAATGAAGTATATCACCACAATAGTATATAGACAATATACTCAATAACAATTAAATTAGTTAATTGATATATATGATGCTAAATATATATAGATGATATACTATTAGGGTTGTTATGACAATATCAAGTGCTCATAATAGAAAGTTGTTTGATATGTACTGATATACTGTGTTGATATACTTTTGATAAACTAGAAAAGTTAATTAATATGTGATATATTGTTGATACACATGGAACATATATTGTTGATACACATGGAACGTATATTGTTGGTATACTGTTGATACACTCAAGTTTTCTTCAGGTATTTACTGATTGATATTTGATACATTGAAAAGCACCTGAAAAATGTTTTATTTGCATTTAGTTTAGAGATTTTTTTTTTTCGATTTGATGTTGTTTGCAAGTGGTTTTCAAGGTAATTATGAAGAAAATGAGTTTTCGAAGCCAAAAGAACCAAACTGAGCTAAAACCAAACGAAAGAGTGAAGATAAAGAGTAAAAGCCCTAAGGCAGGACAACATCGTGGCGCTAGGGCGGCGTTGACTCGACGTTGAGGACCCAAGAGCAAGGTTTTTGGGCATTTCATAGAGTGTCGTGCGCTCAGCAGGGAGCATCGCGACACTTGGGAGGCGCTACAGCACAATGCTAAGGGTAGTTTTTTATGTTGGGATTCGCTCCTATAACAAGGCACTACACTCATGTGTCAACGCCACAATTTCAAAATCTCTTATTCTCCTCTTTTTCAAAGTATGTCCTTAAGGAACTTTACATATGAAGGAATCTATTCCAACGCCTCTACTTGCAGGATATTTATGTGCACTTGTTTAAATACTTCCAAGAAATGTCAAAATTGCCCTTCATTGTTCTTTTTCCTCCATCTTTGTGGATAAGACGATGAACACACTTCTGGTGATGCACTTGTGGTAGTAGCATTCTTAGATGAGTTTCTGCATGCATCATCTTGGTTTTCCTACATCGACTCATGTTCTTTTTCCTTTTGTGGTGATTGGTTGGTTGATGGTTGGTCAATGGACTTGTGAACTTGGTTATCTATTGGTCTACTTGTTAAGTTTTTTTTTTTTTTTTTTTTGGTCTTTCGATTAATAGTTTCCCATTTCTCAGTATCATTGCTTGACACTGTTCTTTGTTTGAGCTCCCTAAGTTCCTAGGAGCTTCTGTATTCCTTGGCAAAGTTCTCCTTTGCCTATCTTTTAGCTCTTCGTCTATTTGCCCCATCTGAAGCTCCAAAATCTTGATAGATGATGCTTGGGTCTGTAATAACGCATCATTTTTCTGCATGTACTCTTTTAATAGAATTTCTAGCGGAGAAGACGAATTTTATGCCTGTCGTTGTGGGCCTTGGGCCTTGCAACTTAGAATGCCTTTGGTGTCCTTGATGGAAACTTGGTGACCCACCTATATTGGCTTGTTGCACGCCAGGCTATCCTAGTTTGCGAAATCATCCCAATTTCTCTTGGGGTGGCTTATTGCACGCCTGACATTTTTATTTTTAACTAAAGTTCTTCTAATATTAAACATGTGTTGATTTGGACTACCTACCTTCGTTTTGACATACCAACTATAGGGTGCATAGAGGCAGCCAACATTGAGTACATACACCTTCACAACTCAGCTCTTATCAAGTTT
This sequence comes from Citrullus colocynthis, assembly GCA_031780015.1. Taxonomy (NCBI): domain Eukaryota; kingdom Viridiplantae; phylum Streptophyta; class Magnoliopsida; order Cucurbitales; family Cucurbitaceae; genus Citrullus; species Citrullus colocynthis. The sequence continues at coordinate 40,889 of QLSR01000004.1, read as the reverse complement.
ATTTTTATTTATTGGCGTTGATAATGGAGTTGTTTATTTATTTTTGTTGATCCTAATCACTCATCTTCGTTTTGACATACTAACTATGGGGTGCATGGAGGCAGCCAACATTGAGTAAGAGTCATTCTCAACTCAACTTTTATCAAGGTAATTTTGTGTGCTGATAATTGAGTTGTTGTCCAAAAGAATTTTTTTTTTAAATTTTATGAATTTTAATGACATTAAGAGGCTTTTATGAGACTAAACGCATTAGCTCAAACCTCTCCCGCCCCCAAATTTGAAGGCAGCAAGTTCGTCATTGTTGAAATCGAGTTATGAGATTGCCTTAGAAAAATTTTGCAAAAGAGGTTTGAGGTAAAGCTTGCACGCATACTATATTCAAGAAATGTTTCCTAAGGATAAGATCCTAAGGCTTTGGGTTAACACATATCTTAATGAATCTAAATGTTGGATAGCGTAAGTATTAACATTGAGATTATAACGCAAACATACAAACATGACAAGAAACAATAAGGCATTGAATAAACACAAGTGACAAACTCAAGAATAATTATAGAAGAGAAGGCATGTAGTTGATCATTGAATGTGTAAATAAATTACAATGCGTTCAAAGGTGTTACAAAATACTTGAAAAAAAATGAAATACAAAGAAGCTAAAAACAACAACACCCCCAAATTTAATTTCCTCCCGACTTGGTATCACTGTTGGACACAGGAAAAGGATTGTCATCTAGAAATCGCAAGGGTTATTGGAGAGAAGGAGGAATGATTGGCATCGGGATGCGCTGAACAAACACTTCATGGATGTAATCCATTCAAGAGTTGAATTGCTCGTCTTGGCACTAAACTTGGTGTTGAAAAAAATTCTTCAATTCATCTTGTCGTCGCCTTAATTCTTCTTGTTGTCTGAGGATTTGTGTGTTCTTAAAAATGATGGAAGTGTGATCTTGAATCAACGATACATTTTGGTGTATGATCGTTTCGTCTCTCCGCGTCGATGCCGCAAAAAAATTTATCAATGGGTTGAGGATCTTCTCATGCATGTACTTGAGCAATTCGTCCATATCCCCTTCAAAATATTCATAGCTCAATTGATAGGGTGCAATATATTGCAAGTGCAGATGGATATGTCTTGGACGCCTACTAGGCTCACCAAGACTTGACCCCAGTGGATTTTGTGAAGTACTAAGGCCTTGTCCAGTTGGGTCTTTACTGTAGGAAATGGTGGCAGGATGGTATGCTAATTCGATGAATCCACAGCATCCAGAGTCTTCTCTCTATCACCTTCCGCAATGGGTTGTGGTGTCAAACTTTGTTGTGTTGACTCCACAGGCTCTATAGTCAAAATTTGCTCAACGATCAAAGGCGGTGGTGGAAACTGATCCCTCGTAGGTTCTTCAATGAGAGGGAGGTCAGGCACCTTCATGCCCTTTTGAGCTGGCAACGAGTCTTCCCTCAACTCAATATTCAGATCTCCAATTTCATTGCGTGGAGGTGAGGGAGACCATCTCGAGTGTTGGCTGTGAGAAAGGTTCATTTTGGATTTGCGGGGAAGGCGGGGGAGTTAATGTAACGACCCAATTTCCTTGGAATTGAACTAGGTCGTCACTATATGCATGCATACATCTTAAAAGACTCTTTTTCATAATTTTACTAAAAAAATTGAGGAAACATCATTAGGATAAATAAATTTGTCGTCATTTAAACCAAAACCCTTTAGTCAGGGTACCCTTAAAATATTAATGTATTAAAGTCGAAAATTTGGCATAAAGGACACTTCGGCGAATGACGAAAGAAACCCTTAACGCTGCCATTGGGACTAGACTAATGCTTCCGCATGAGTTTTCATGTCTTTCGTTTTAATACTTGGGACTTGTTATTTGAACTAAAACTATGTTTTCCTGTATTTATTTCTTTATGCCAAATTTTCGACTTTAATACATTAATGTTTTAAGGGTGCCTGACTAAAGGTTTTTGGTTTAAGCGACGACAAATTTATTTACCTTAATGATGTTTCCTCGATTTTTTTTAATAAAATTATGAAAAAGAGTCTTTTGAGATGTATGCATGCATATAGTGACGGCCTAGTTCAAGTCTTAGGAAGTCGAGTCGTTACATTTGATGTCTTTCTTCTTCTATTGGAGTAGCCAGAGGAGAGTATGGGATGAAGGCCCTTTCTTCTTCAATTGTCGAGAGTTGGGCGTCGAGTTGAGCTTCTTTATCCATACTATTCCGATTAGAACTCGAAGCCAAGATCTGGAAGTGCTTCTTCACTAACTTTCTCCTCTTCGGCTTAGGAGGTTGTGGTGAGGGCATTAAAGGAATTGAATCCCAACGGAAGTTGTGATCGCGTTTTTTAATTTCTTGAAAGAATTAAAAATACAAATAATTAAGAAAAAGGATAAACAACATACCTTTGCCGATCCATAATTTCAGCAATCTTATCCTCAAACTAATAGTTTTCTCCTTGTAGTCTTTCTTTTCCAAGAGATGTCCCTTGCTATGACTTTAGCAAGGATCCTGTTTGTGAGAACCGATTCTTGAAAGAATGGGAAGAAGAACTTTCTTAGAACTTTTCTAAGAAAATTGGAAGAGTTTATAAAGGGAGAGTTTTAGAGCAATCGTAAAGATTATTTTTGTAGAGAATGTGTTCTATGAGGGCTCCTAAGGGCCCTATTTATAAAACTTTATGAGTTACTCCTAATCCTATTAGAATAACCTCTTTGAAGAGATTTTAAATTAAATATTTAATAATATCTAATACTAATGAATATCTACCCAAATAATATCTCATATTAAATGGTTTAAAATATTTAAATCTTATTTAAATATTTATTTTTTACATAATCTTTAATTTGAATCTCATCCAAATAAAATAATTAATTATTTAAATTCAATTTAAATAAATTAATTAATTCTCCCTCTATTTATTTAATTCAAATCTTATTCAAATTAAATAATATATTTATTTGAATCTCATTCAAATAAATTAATTCTCCATATTATAAAGTTATAATAAATCATATATTAATCGTATCCAATACAATTAATATTTTCCCTCAAAATTTGTACACTTCAAATTTTCTTTCAATCATATTTGATCCTTGTTGGTTTATGGTGAGCTAGCAAGAGAACCTTATGGACATATAGATTATAAGCTCCAATAATCCAAGATTAATTAATTAAACTCTTTAATTAAATTATCCTTTATTCATTAACTACAAGACATACCACAATAGATCCATAGTTGAACTCTTATGCATTGTAGGATAAGTTGTGTCCATAGATATAATCAATATAAGCAAGTCGATCCTTCATGAGTTGTTCATAATTACAACTGGATCAAATGTCTGTTTTTCCATGTAATTACCTTTTTTCCTTAAGTACCACTGATTTCTCTAATGAACAATTTGTTTATGGTTGAACCATAAACTAAGTTCCTCTCGAGCCGTGAGAGGCAGGGGCCTCTTGTTTAAGACTCAAAATCAGCATTTAAGGGAACTACTCATCTACTTATCCTATCTGGGAAGGAGTAAATTTCATCTTGTGGAGTTATGTTCCCAACTTCCCATTTAGTCAAGTCCCCAAAATGGTAGGCTTATTGAGTCGAAAACTTAGGCCACTATCACCCATACAAATCAAAAGACTGACTTCACAAACAAGAGTTCATAATTCACTCAGGATTAAGATCGAGTCGCACATGATCATCCTATGAAATATTAATCTCATCAATTAACGGATTTACAAAGAGAGATTAAATATTTTGCGGTCCGGTCACACACAAACTCTTTATATAGGATACCCCCACTCATTTGTCTCCCCATGAACGGTTTGGATCAAACCATCTGTAACTATTCAAAGTGGGTCGTATCTATAGTGTCACCAGGATAAGATACCTAACCTTATCCATATACCATAAACCTTTAGGTTATTTCTTAAACATGATCCACCCGTATGTCAACTACATACATGTTCAAGACTTCATGCAATAACCTTAGATTTTTTCGTTAATGGATAAATTAATATTGCATAATTAATAATTAAATTAATTAACTAATCAATTACAAGGCTTTATGGTACAAATTCCAATAGGCACGTCTTGGGACTTATCCGACCTTTTCTTCATTTGGAGGGCTTTAATGAGATGCAGGGAATCTCTCAACAACCTTTTGAAAACTTGGTTGGTGATGATTTCGTTTACCACCACTTCAAGTGCCTCTTCCATCACGTTGATAGTGGCACACAGCTTTGTCACGACAGATGGGAAGAAGAGTTGGCCCCTGGGCTTGGAGAAGATCCCTCAAATTTAGGTCGCGATGATGTGACCAACGTCCATTTGAATTCCTCGCATGATGCAGAAGATTGCCATTACCTGATCTCTTGAGATTGAGGCATCATGCGTGGTGAGGATGAGGGATTTCTTGATGAAGTATAGCCATAGATGGGCCTCTGAAGTTAGGCAATTTGAGGCCAACATTCGGATACCCTTCGGTGAAGTGTTCCACTTATACCCAGGCTTTGCCAACAACTTCAACACTTTGTCCATCTCTGCTCACATTGGTGACTCAATTATGTTGTTCCCTTCAGCCTCTGAGTCGTTTGTCAAACTGAACAACCCGTTCACCTCCTAGGCGTCAAAGGGCACGATCACATTCTCTATCTTAATGCAATCTTGTTCTCGATGGAGTCTACCATCATAAAAAGGCTCACACAACTGAGGGTTGTATCACGTGGGCACCTTCACAGAATGTGCATCCTCCCAATGAGTCAATGGTCTTTGTTATAAAGACGAGCAACACAATGTTTTCAGGGAAGAACCCATCTTTAGTAGGAGATCGTCAAACTGCTTTTTCCTTCCTTTGCCCACCTCCTTTGGTGCCTCTTCAACCACCTTCTCCTTCCATTTTTCTCTTCTCCTCCTTTTAGGCACACTGCTTCCTTCCCTTATTCACTAGAAGAAAATTGGGATTCCATGACACTTAAAAACTATCAAATTTAAAATTCATGACATTTATTTTCAGTCATCGAATCGCCTGTAAAGGTAGAAGCTTTGATGATATTTGTTAAAAAATGTCATAAATTATTTTCTTATGACAATATTTAATTGTAAAAAATGAATAAAAATGACAATCATTATTTGTCATTTTTTAACATATTATGACTTTTTATCTTTGTCACCAATGGACTAAAGATTTCATATTTTTTATAATGTTATGCATATTGACAACATTTATTAAATCCAGCAAATTAAATATAGTGACAGTTTTCAATTGTCAATACTATCTGAACCATAACTCAGGATTTCATGACAATTATTAAATGTCAAAAAATTTAACGACATCTTTATATTGTCAGCAATATCTAAACCATGACATTTTTTCCTGTTAATAATATATGAACCATTACATTTGTTGACACTTTTATATTATCAACGAAATACATTTTTTCTTATTGTTATTTTGTTGAATTTTGTCATTACACATATATTTTTCAAGATGAACTAATCATACTTACACATCAATAACTTCCCAAGATATAAAAATTTCACACATATATAAATTCATTATAAGGGTGATAATACAAAGAGATCGACTAGTAACCATTTGTATATAGGTTTTATAAGAAACCACAAATGAGCACATTTCAATCAAATTTCATCCACTAACCCTACAAAAAAATTCTATAAACATATCTATTGTTTTCTGGGTTCATTCCTCTGATAGATTCTTGTCACTTACACCCACAACATTAGAACACGTATAGTCAAATCTTCTAATATCATGTATTGCAATGATTACCATATGAATCGAAAATATATTGCAATGATCCTTATGTAAGAAATGACGTACCTATTGTCCACCAGTAAGTTACTTGCACGACAGAAAATATTCCTTCAAACCTTCTTATGATGAAATGTAAATACTTTAACTAGTCTAGAATGTATATGAATCTAGTGCAATGTCATACAACACTCACCTTTTCGCCTCCAATAAGTTGCTTTAATCACAAAAAATATTACTTCAACCTATATATACTTTTCTAACTCACCATTATGTTGTTAGTGCTCCAAACTACGTCAATTGATATGTACCAAAAGAAACAGAAAATCAAATTACCACATATTATGCAAAATATATGTGCGATCCTACAAATTCAGCCCATTCAGATCTCATGTGGTCAATGTCGTCTTGTGTGTAAGTTGAGGGTGAACCTTTCATCTGTAAACAAGAAAATTGATCTTAACATACGAAACTAAAAAACTTAGTTGAAATTGTTTGACACCATTATGTATATACTATGTCTATAATTGAAGTGCTCTCTGATAATATTATATCATGCATAAACCGCATGACATAATAACTGCATTCCACCATTCCCGATTGTTTAGGACACTATGCATACAACATAGAAAAACATAGATATGGTAGATAAGATAAATATGAACTAATTTGAAACTCACTTGCAGTATGGACTCACATACCTTGACAACCTTTGACGCGCACTTTCTGTGTTAACTGCAAGTGTACTAGTCAAGTTATAAAATAAGACGGTAAAGTCCGAATATCGTTCCACTGAGGATCCAATTTTGAAGGTTTAAGTTACTTAGCTATTCTAGAATTGAATCAATTTTATTTGAGGATTCAATCTTGAGTTGTGATTTAAGAAAACCAAAAAGAAAAGCAAGTAAATAAGAAACACAAGAGTCAAAAAGAGTTCTAGGGTAATGAATCCTTGTTTACTTCATTATGCAATATTCTAGGATTCATGGATTTTATTGTAATTCATATGCTTAAGTCTAGAAACATAAATCCAAGTTATTTTCTCTCAAAAACAACATTTTCTCATGCAACTCAATTGATTACTAATTTCTTGAAACCAATACAAGTTACATGGCATTAAGAGTAGTCTTTAACATCCTTCATTGTTAACCTAACTATTTTCATGAGAGATTAACAACAATTCTTTGTTATAGATCTAGTTAGACATACAATTATCTCAACCATACATCTAACCTAACATTCAAACATGACCATTCAAGAAGAATTTATGCACAATAACAAAGAAAAACATAATTATTACAACAAAACCATGAATTTTCTACAATATCAACATAACATCATAAACAATTCATCAAAACCCTACAACTAAAGAGTTTAGCTACTCATAGCTTTAAGCAACATGTTCACAAAAGATATGAGCCAAGAAAGAGTACAAAAAAAAGAAAACTCTACTGAAAAGGCTCTTGATTGAAGAGGAATTGTCAAGATGTCCATGGTCTTCATGTCGGCAACTTGTACGGTGCCACAACTCTCTCTCGAACTCTTTTCTCTCTTCCTTGCAGCTAACTCACTAGATGTCCATGGTCTTCATGTTGGCAACTTGTACGGCGCCACAACTCTCTCTCGAACTCTTTTCTCTCTTCCTTGCAGCTAACTCACTCTTTGAACTCTCTAATGATTCTCTCTTAATTCTCTTTTTTTGTGTCTTTTAGTGTGTAGATTGATGATTAGGGCTGCTGGAAACCCTTCAATTTATAGAGTTGGCCGCCCAAATTTTTTTCCAAAAATATTGATTCTTCAAAATAGGAAAGATGGCGTCACGACACTGGTCAATGGCGTTGTGGCGCTGACCAACATCGAAAGGTGGCACCATCACGCTGCTAAATGGCACTGTGACGTTGTGCGTCATAAAAGTCTACCCCCGGAGCTGCTGCGCTGAAGTTGAAGGTTGCTCTCGGGAAAAAGTGTCGCGACAGCGCCGTACCAGCGCCATGGCGCTGCCTTGTTTTTGACAGTTTTGTGTTTTTCTTCTCTTTTTCACTGGATTTTAGCTCGATTTTGATCTTTTGGCTTTCAATTCTAGTTTTCTTTATTTTGACCTGAAAACCATTAGCAAACACGTGAAATCTAATATAAACTCTCTTAATTTAAGAGAATAAAAAACACTTTTCAAGTGCTTTTCAACCTTCTAAGTTGGCTTTTTCTTCTTTACGATGTCGAAGACCCACAAATGCATACATGAAAAGTAAAATAGTTTGACAAATGCATAAAATATTTAGTCATTACATGCATGTATGGTAAAGCAAGTTTCACATACATTCAAACTACTTCCATGATATCCTCATGGATACGATTTTTCAGAGGGTCGATCCAAAATAGAACCCTTCGTGTAATCAATTACTACCAAACTCCAGTGATTGCTATATGTAAATGAAAACATAAAACATGTTAGATTAATACTTAACAAATTCAATGCTCAATTCTATAAAACATACCCCGAATTGTAAGGAAACAGTACAAGTTGATGTCGATCTATTCTAAGTAATCTTGCATTCAACAATTGCGCATGTGATTCTTTGTAAGTAGATGGTGAAATAGATTCAACGTCCAAAAACTTGTACATTCTCAACTTATCGTACTTATCAACAAGCTTGTATAAGTACCTGATAGTGCATAATAACATTGAATGACGCACTGAACCCGAATTGTAATTACTTGAAAGTATTATGTTCAAAATGTCACTTACATTATGTACGCATCCAGACAAGTAGTTGCTATTGGGCACATATAACAGAAATCCCGCAACACATCAAGCATTATGCAACACTTTCGTTGAATCCCATAAACTTCAAAGGGTATAGAAATTTGGATTGATGATTCGATATGCTCCAATTCTCAAAGCAAACATCGTAAAACTATTGGAGAATTCTGAAGTGGTCTCATTGAGATTGTAGGTACATCTTTTGACAGATTTTTAGATTCCTTTTTAAACATTATAAATAACATATACTAAAACAAACAATACCATAAATCAAATACACATTACCTTCTCTTTGTCAATAATAACTATATGTCGTGGTCATAATAAATGTGAACCTATTTCCGGCGATAGTATGTTGGCCCCTTTCTTTGATGGTACCAGAATGGAACAATCACCGTCAACGACCACATCGATTGACACTTTATCGGTTTTAGCATCCACTTCGAAGTCAAATATTGTCCCGGCTCCAACGATATTTTTCTTTGATCCAATTGCAAGAAAACAAGAAGTCTCATCCTATTTCTAAAGTCATTGTAAAATATGTAAATCATTATTAAGTAAGACTAAGCTACAATGCTATAAAACACAATCAATAGTAACCTTTATTTTTTTCGAGTTTGCAAACCCCTTTGCTCATCTTCCTTACATACATTCACTTGTACGAAAAAAATTGAACAAAGTGAAGTGCATTCTCCACTCATTATGTAAATGTAAAAGGTAATGAAGTAAAACTAACATTTTCATCTTCTAGTTCAACCATTTCTTCCTTAACCTTTTTTTTTATGAGCAATCAGTAATCGAATCTTCATCTTTCTCACAAGCGTTCACCTATCCTACCAATAAAATTCCGTGAAATGTATATCACATGCATTATGTAAATGTAAGGGCAATGAAATAATACTGACTTTATCTTCATCTTTCTCCTGAACCACTTCTTCCTCTTTAGCCCCTCTTGGTGAGTTTATGTTATCTTTCTCTTCACCCACTTATTTCTCTTTTGAACATTTTTCACTCTTCTTGTGTTTAAGTAGTTCCTCCTCTAACTCTTTAATCCATGCAGTCATTTTAGCTTGTTCTTCAGTATATGTGTTGTCCTCACCATTCTCCACCTTTTTTGTTTGTCTCAAGGTATGAAAATACTTCATCTTATAGACATATTACCGACCCCTCTAATTATTCCTGATTGATCTTTATTACCCAAAACGTGTGTTAGTATATCGCCACCTGTTGTTACATTTGTACCATCGACCTCTTGGGTAGTTAAGAGTTCATCCTATCAAAGTTTAACAAGCACACTAATTAGGTGTTGATCCACGAATGAATAATGTCGAGTATAAAATACTTAATATACGATCAACCACTTCTTTCGTATGTTTGTCAGGAATTTGTCCTTTACGATCCATGCGAGTCTTTTTCCATATGATGGATCTATCAATTGGATTTCGTGAAGACCCTTCCACACAATTTTCATACTTTCCAACATTTATTGAACCTAAAAAGTAATTTTAAACATATATAATAAGAACCAATAAGTTGTGTCTTACCATTCTTCACCAAGGTTGGCAAACCCTTCTGGGAAGTCCGATGATTGTAAATGTTTTTTTCACTGCTTTTCTTGACCCTGTTGGTTGTTAATCTAGATTTTCAATTAGATAGATTAACATAAAATTTGCTATCTTACCATTAAAAAATATATAACAATATGCACAACCTCAACAATGCAGCCTTACTTGAAACTCTTCCTTCAGTTGGGAAGTGACAAATGCATTCCAATGCTCTTATTGAATGAAAGAATATTTAATTGGCGGATATTCTAGTTTCTCTGGAATGTCCTTAAATGGTGTTATATATTTCGTCGTCAGTGTGGATTTGAATTGACGAAAACATATACCAGCATTCTGTATAAGGCTCTTCTTCGATCTAGGATCGACTACAAATCCAACCTACATATGTACACAATATGATTTAACTTAATTCATATTCAAAATTTGATAGCATAAGCTATGTAGGATTAGATTGTTACCTCAATTAATTCATAAATTTTATCTTTTGGCTCCATTGGTACCTTTTCCCATGTATCGTACACAATTGGAATATGGAACCGCACAGTGGTTCTAATGAAGCTCTTCAACTTCGTCGCATTCTCCCTAATTGGTTGGTCGTGTTCATTATACTCAACCACTCTTCTACGACCCTCGCTGCTAACACGAGTGATCTCCTTCATCCCTGTGGGCCCACACTTTCTCCTCCCTTTCTTATCTTGTTCTATAGTTGTAGGAGATGCAGAACTTCCACTATTCACCTCAACACCCTGCTTATTATCCATAGTTTGAATGCTAAACAAAAGAACAGAAAAGTTGTCATCCATAATGAAAAAAAGAATGGTTACCTTCAATTTTCAACTAAGTTGTAAGAATACAACTAATAGGTCAAATGAAAAACAAAGATACATAATAAAGAAATAAAAACTTGGTTACCCACAACGACTACACCATTGGTTACCCACAATTCGTAATGAGTTCAATAGTAAACAACCAAATCACATCGTGACATAATAGTTTACTAATAGTTCAAATGGAAAGCAAAGATACATTATAAATAGATAAAAATTTATTCCATTCAACAATACACAATGACACAATACACAAGTCAATCCATGACATAATAGTTTATCAAATGTTGTATTTTAAATAAAACTCGATGTAGTAGCCCTTCAAGTGATTTCACCCTCCGATGATATTATCCTACAAAATAAAGTAATAACAAAAATTAAGTAGGTGAAGTAAAAGTGTGAACTGTTGAACAAAAGACAAGAAAAGTTTCTTCTAATGTATACTGATGAAGGGTTAATTGTTAACCTATTTGCCTTCACAATCATTTCTAGTGTATGGAATTTCACTTTCATCCATTTCGTTGATGTTATCTATTTTAAGACCACAGGATAGTGAAGTGAAGTATTCCAAGATCATCATGCAAATATGTGTGAAGTGAAATATCTCCTAGATCATCATGCAAACATGTGTCAGGAAAGTCTTTTTGCGGCGATATGACAACAATCGACCATCTAGCATCGATAGGATCTCCAACATAAAAGACTTGTTTTGCTTGTGCGGCCATTAATGAATGAATCAGAAGTATGTCCGACGCTACTGAGAACTACCAATGTAAAACTAGGATCATCCATGCAACTCCATGATGATTTTCGACCTAATCGCATTTAAACAATACAACCTTAAACAAGTTGTAACTAGCTTCCCTTATCTCTTGAATGACACCGTAGAAAGACATGTCAGCAATTATTTGATTTTTATCTTTAGCACTAGACACTTGCATTGTCGTGGCTACTAACATAACCCCACTATTTTGGACAGTTCGGTTGGAGTCACAATATTTTGTATTGTAGCAACATCCATTAATCATATAACCTTTGTATGTCATCAACTCAGGGTGAGGCCCTGTGTAATCCACCGTATAGTTTTTGAAATGACCTTACCTCCATGTATTTCACTCATCACCTAGATTAGAAAGAATGAACAATTTTTGTGGCTGGTGGTCTAAGTGAAGAGAAGAAAAATATATATCAAAATTATTCACCTTGTCACGTATCTTGTTAGGAAATCATCGATTGTGTTCATCCTGTAGCCATTTCTCACTTTTTGCTCTTCTTGGATTTTTATATTTCAAATATTTCATATGTTGTCTACAAAAAGTATCATATATTAAAATAATGACTATTATTTATTAACAAAGTAAACTAAAAATTGGATAATGCTTACTCCCTATATGGTTGCATTTCTTCGGTGTTCTCTAGTGTGTGAAGATGTGCTTGCTTCAACTATTGTACATTGACTCTAAGATATGATCCAATTGATAAAGGTCTATTAATTTTTCGTTCTTCTTGTGCTTTAAATGACCCAAGTCCAATCGAATCTAACCCAGATAGAAACTCAGCACAAAATTCAATAGCTTCCTCACATGTATGTGTCTCTACAATGCATCCTTCGAGTCGAGCTCTATTACGGACATGACTTTTCAACACTTTCATGTACCTCTCAAATGGATACATCCACCGTAGATAGATGGGTCCACAAAGCTTTACTTCTCTCACAAGGTGAACAGTCAGATGCATCTAATTGTAAAGAAGGAAGGTGGGAAATACTTCTCAAGGTTACACAAGGTTACAATAACGTCTTCCTACAATTTATCTAGCTCTGATATCTTCAAACTTTTAGAGCAAATTGCATTGAAAAGAAAACACAAACTACTAATGGCGTATCTCACATTCTTAAGTAGGACTGCACGCAGTGCAATTGGCAGCAATTGTTGCATTAGAACGTGACAATCATGCGATTTAAGGCCAATGAGTTTTAGGTCATCTAAGGATACAAGACTTTTAATGTCAGATGAATACCCTTCCAGAACCTTTATTTTAAACAAAGTCTTGCAAAAACGATATTCTCTTCTCTAGACAATGTATAACATGCTGCGGGTATATACATTCTACTTCCACTAGACACGGGTACTAGTTCAACTCGAATGTTCATTTCAACTAGATCAAGTCTAGTATTGATCTCATCTTTACTTTTTCCAGGTATATCAAGCAATATTCCTATTATATTCATGCACACATTCTTTTCAATGTGCATGATATCAAGACAATGTCTTACATGCAATTTTTTCCAATATGGTAGTTCAAAAAATTCAGGTCTTCTAATAGTCATTTGCAGTTTGGTCATTCAATCTCTTGCCACACTTCTTCCTACATGAAAATATCATTTTGTTGAGTTTTATGCAAATGGCCTCCCCTGACAAAGATTCTAAAGAACTTCCATGCTCTTGCTTACCATCAAAAACTTTTTTTTTTTTTTTTTGTCTCCTATATGGATGATGTTTTGGCAAATATTTTTTTTTTTCCCTTTTTGGCTTTCCCTTTTCAACTTTTTTTTTTTTTCTTTGTCTCCTATATGGATGATGTTTTGGCAAATATTTTTTTTTTTCCCTTTTTGGCTTTCCCTTTTCAACTTTTTTTTTTTTTTTTTGTCTCCTATATGGATGATGTTTTGGCAAATATTTTCTATGTTCCATGTATGAATTTTTTCCCCCAAGTTGTAGTCTTATTGACGAAGTCTCCTCCCCACATATTGGACAAGCCTTATACCCTTTGACACGACAACGACATTGATTACCATAAGCAGGAAAATCATTGATAGTCCATAGTAAGACAGCTCGAAAAGTGAAAAATTCTTGTCTATATGCATACAAACAATTTATCTCATCTTCCCACAAAAGTTTGAAGTCATCAATCAAAGGTGCTAGGTAGATATTGATATCATATCCTGATTGCTTTGGACCTAAAATCAACATTATCAACATCAAATACTTCCTTCGCATACATAACCATAATGGAAGGTTGTATATTGTAGTGGTAACTGGCCAACAGCTGTATTTCGTAGATAAATCACTGAATGGGTTGACTCCATCGGTAGACAAACCCAAACGAAATTTCTCGATTCTAAACAAAATCTTGGCCACAAGTGATCTATCAACCTCCAAGCTGGAGAATCAGCTAGGTGTCGTAAAATACCATATACTTTTCTATTAGTTGCATGCCAACACAAATTTGCTCCTAAATATGCTTATGAACTTTGGAACTATTGGAAAGTACCACAACTGCTTAGTAGCCACCCCTTTTTTCTTTTCAATTAAGTTCTTAAGTATCTTCCATCTTGAAAAATGACACTGAGGCACTTAGTGATGTTTGCATATTCTTTTCTATACAATCAACAATCATTTGGACATGCATCTATTTTTTGGTAACTTAATCACGCACTCAGTGTTTTTTTCGTGTCATACATGGAAATTGGGATTTTGTTATTTTCAGGTAGAAGATCACTTATTAGGGATAACAATTCAGAAAAGCTAGAATTACTCCATCCAAATTTGACCTTTAAGTTTTATAATCTTACTATGGTCGATAATTTTGTGAATTTTTTACATCTAGGGTATAAGGGCTTCTTAGCATCATAGAAGATATTGTCAAACATATCACTTACATCAGAAAATTGATCATGAGCAGATTGAACCATGACTATTACATTAAAAAAATTGTCATCTTCCTCATAATTATCATTTGGATTATTATCCTCTTCATTATGCACTTTATCTGTGGTCAAATTTTCGCCATGTCAAAACCATACTTTATAACTTTGATCAATTCCATTTGCATACAAGTGATACCTAACTCTTGTAACATCCTCAAATACGTGGTTCCCACATTTTCGACATGGACATCTAATTGAATTGGAACCATTGCCATGACGTAAACAAAATTCCATGAATACTTCAACTCCTAACTCATATTCATTAGACATCCTGTTTTTCATCATCCATGACTTGTCCATTGTACAATAATAGAAATCTTAATTCTTGCTTAAATAAACCTAGTAAAAGAACAATGAACACATGACAAAAAAAAAAAAAAAAAA